>JASWJB010000109.1:0-120811 GCA_032433595.1 Conoideocrella luteorostrata
CACACACACACACACTGCGAAAGGACACGAATTAATTGATGATTGAACGTGTGTGGGATCAGCCATCTCCTCTCTCAGCATACCACCTCAAGGCGCCGACGAACGCAGGGCATGAGGATTGCTCGGGGAGGGTGGGGGGAGGGGTCACAAAGTGCTCGGTAAGGAATCCAGCTTCACGCAGTACGGAGTACTCATACTCAACAAGAGGCTGTGCGGGGAAAACAGGCTGAGGAAAGGTCGATGGGGGAGTGGTGGGACACTGGTCGTAGCCAGATGTAGATTCGTTACTCCGTACTCCGTACCTAACTTATTTTTTAACTAGAAAAATAGGTATAAATGCTTAGATAAGTAATAAAGGCATTATAGGCAGTAGCTTAATTAATGTCTTGCGAGTTGCTAGTTACAAAGGTTAAAAATTATGCCCGCGCTTAGTAAAGGGTTTCTTTAGTGGCCCATAGGTGCTATTAGCTGCCTGCTCACGAGAGCTATCTGCCTCATTAATAATTGAAGCCTCTCCATCGAATATAGTAGTTTAAGCCTCTTCGCCGGGCTTTTTAACCCGCTCCAGAGGGTTATTATGGTATTCTAGCAGCTTGGAACTCATCGGTAGTATCGCGAAACGCGTTGAAGGGCGTTTTAGTATGTTAGGTTTCAGCAGGTTACGCGGCGCGCGGGTCACTAGAAGTCCCCAGGATAAAAAAGGGGCAAAAGTGGGAAAAGTGGACCCGTGATACATTTGACCAGGCTTACGGGAATCTAGGAGATCGGTGCTATTGGTAGCCTGCTCACATGAGCTGTCTGCCTCACTAATAATTAAAGCCTCCCTATCGAATGTGGTAATTTGAGCCTCTTCGTCGGGCTTATCAAGCCGCTCCAGAGGATTACTGTGATGTTCTGACATCTTGGAGAATGTTTTGGTGCGCTAGGTTTTGGTAGAAGTCCCCATGAAAAAAAGGAGCAAAAGTGGGTCTGGGAATACATCCATTGCCCCCCTTGCGGAATCAAGGAGATACCATTTGATGGCCACTGCACTGCCTTTGCAAAATGAGACATTAATTATACAAACATGTCACATGACTCCTTCCAGGAGACAGGTAATGTAAAAGGGTCTACGGAGTATCCAAGCGTATGTTGGCTTTCCCACTAGCGCTTTCTGCTAGTGGAAGAAAGCTGCAGTGTTTTGTTAGAACAAAATACTCTCGACATCAGCCAAAATGATCAAGATATTCGCCCCCTGCGTCTTCGGACTGATCATTTGGCTCTCTTTAGCAGCCATCCCGTCGAGCTACGATTTCCGCACGTGGGGCGCCTCATGGATGTTCTTCAAGGCTCAGCACCGTCAGAGCTGTCCACATCCCGAGTGTGAATCAAGGCAACCATCGGTTTCTGCGCCGCATCAGAACATCTGGGGCGGGCTTGCTGACAAGGAAGCGGACGACGTTATCGACTTCTTGCACCAGCATTCGACCGGCCTTAATCTTACTGCGGAGGATTCTGCCGGAAGGTGAGAAACCTACATCATCTCATGGACAGCAGAGCACTGACATTTGGAATAGTTGGGATAATAGAATGTATGTGGCCGGCCCCTGCGACAAAACTCGACTTATGAGTGAGTGTGCGCTGTCTTACATCTTGGCAGTCTGCTCGTGGAGCTCCTGGCCCCAAACAAGAGCGATGCGCTCCCGTACATGAACAAACAGACAACAAAGCCTCCGCCACGATGCGCCCGCGCAACTCTAATGTTCGGCGCAACTCCTCAACCCTACCTTCAGGACTATGTAGTTGGCCCGCTTCCCGTTACCAACAACACCCGGCTGCAGCCGCTTCAATTCCTCTACAACAATGCCGGCAAAGGGAAACTGGCTGTTGATTTTGCCGATGGTGCCGAGGTGGTTCAGTTTGCCCATGACGTCGGGCTTTCTGTAGCCGACATTACAAAGATTCTGTGGGATGGGGTGAGTGGCCACGTTATCAGGGGAAGGGGGGGACTACGGACTATTCTGAGAAATCTTCTAACAACAGCAGACCCTTAACGATACGCTTACCTTGTTGCCGCAATATCCCCCTTGGAAGGAAAATGGCAGGCTGATTGTGTGGTCTAGTTTCACAAGCAGGCCCACCTCGTTATTTGACTCGGAGACACTTCTTCCGCTTGGTCTCTATTTTGGGCTTGATGTAACAGGACGAGATGCATCAAAGTGGTCCGTAACGGGATGGTATTATAACGGCGAGTACTACCCAACCACAGCTGAATTCAGGGCCGCCGCAACGTCTACCGGCTTCACAAAACTCGGAGCCAACTCGGATGGCTCGTGGGCTCGCATGGACAAGCAAGGTGTCCCTATGAAGCTTGACCACCACCCTCCGCCCATGGCTGTCATGCCCGGTCCGAATCGCTTTTCCGTAGACCTAAAGGAGAATTACGTCGAGTGGAGTGGGTGCCGGACAGTTTCTACTATAGTCTTTGGTGTTTGTGCGCGTCAGAACTGATACCGATACAGTGGATTTCTCGTTCTTCCTTTCGTACAACAGAGACAACGGATTGCGCCTCTTCAATGTTCAATACAAGGGCCGACGGATTCTGTACGAAGTATGTTGGCTGTTACAATCGTACACGTCGGTTATACTGGAGTTGGTTTCTAACTATCTACGCGACTAGTTGGGCCTGCAGGAAGCTCTGGCTCACTACGCGTAAGTGCTGCTAAGAAAGGGTGCAAAAGGGAAAAAACGCTTTGACTCAGCCCCCCCTAACATCAGATAGAGGAAATGACCCGGTACGGTCTGGTACAACGTAAGACGACCCCGATGGCAGCCAGGAATGTCTTGAGCGCTGACCGGATATACCGTTACAGTTACTTTGACAGCAAACCGGGCGTTGGGCCCAGCGCTGTATCTCTTGTTGATGGTGAGTTTGAGTGCCGACAGTGGGTTGAAACGCCCACCGAAGCTGACAGGGGCGCTGCACTAGGATACGACTGTCCGACATATTCAACCTATCTGAATGTCACCTACCGCCAAGGTGAAAGAACCCACAGTCGAACGAATGCAATTTGTGAGTTTGGCCCCATCGCGCTCTCAAGATCCGAAGACACCAGCAACTAACATGCCCCCCTCTACCCCTCCTTCTCCCCTCTCCCAGGTTTGTTCGAATTTGACCAGGGATACCCTATCCAGCGTCATTCTGCTGCTAATTATACGAGTATTACCAAGAACATTGCTTTTACGGCAAGATCTGTTTCCACTATTGGAAACTACGACTACATGTTCTCGTACAACTTCTTCCTGGATGGGAGCATAGAGATCTCGGTGAGGGCTTCTGGATACATACTGGGCGGGTTTTCCGCCAACAACGAGGAATACGGTTGGAAAATTCACGACAATTTGTCCGGCTCCATACATGACCACGTTCTCACTTACAAGGCCGATATCGACATATTCGGCGAGAAGAATAGCCTCCAAAAGATAGAATTTGTGCCTGCTACCGTTGAGTAAGTGAGAATGTCCAGAAAACTTGGGGCGGACGCGCAGTAGCTGAAGAAGAAAAAATTAAAAACGACAGATATCCGTGGTCAAATGGTGCCAAAAGGAACACAATGAAGATTGAGAAATCATTCATCCAGGACGAAAACGAAGCCAAGATCAACTGGGCCCCCAATGGTGCCGCCATGTATGCCATCGTCAACAAGGAAGCCACAAACGCCTTTGGAGAGTACCCCGGGTACAAGTTCTCCCCTGGTAGGTGATCGGGCCTGATTTGCGATGACATACTGTCTCTAGGGCGGCGGAAGCTAACTGCGTAGCAACGTCAAATGCCATCTTCCTCACGGTTTCCAATTCGTCCAACGCCATGAACGCCCTGAATTTCGCGGACCATCACTTCTATGTCACGAAGCAGAAGGATACAGAAGCTCAAGCCGCACATCCATATAACGTGCTTGATCCGGTAGAGCCAATAATCGACTTTGCCAAGTTCTTTAATGGGGAGTCTCTGGATCAGGAGGACCTGTAAGCGCCCTCAACACTGACTGACTGACTGACCGACCGACTGGCTGGCTGGCTCCTTGAAGCGAGAGCAAGGAAAACTAACGGCCTCAAAGCGTCCTTTGGTTCAATCTCGGAATGCACCATGCCCCCCACACCGGCGATCTTCCTAATACCATTACCACGACGGCACACTCCGCTCTTAGAATAGAGCCGCTGAACTACCTCGATCTCGATGCCTCCCGCGCTACTTCGCAACAGATCCGGCTGAACTACAAAGACGGCCAGGTGCAGTCTGTCAAGACATTTGGCTCCGACAACATAACCTGTCATGTTGGCACGGTATGTCCTTTCTCAGCCCTCAGTTCTGGCCTTGTCGCTAACGAGATTGTGCAAAATACTGTAGAGCCAGCTGACGCCTAAACTTTGGAGGGACACGGGCACTACGTCGGTTCTCAAGTATCAGTTTGGCGCCAGCTACGAATACGGAGAGGCCGACCTGGTCTAATTACCGTTCCCGCCCATCGTCGCCTTCGCACTACTACTGTATGTATGTATGCCGTCACATATGTTTTCGACAAGAACATGGACATTGATCTTGCCCCGATCCGAGTACAAGATGGCCGATGAGGAAGTACGTACCCAGTCCTTATCCTGTTTCACTTCAAAACGAAGGGTGCTTTTGCCCTCACTTCTACATCCTGTTTTTCTTATTTGCTTGAACCAGCATTGTTAGCAGAAGGATACACTTCAGCACCATGGTGCCAGATACATTGTCATATAAAATAGACTTCTCTGTCCAAGTCTGTTGTTTATCGGCGACTAGCACCGCTGTAATGGGCTATGGAACGTAACCTTGATCATCTGTGATCTCGTACAGCTAATTGGTCGACCACAGCGAGCGAGAGTTTCCGACCACCTTATTGGTATGGTAGGAGCTCTAGCCACGACCGTGAAGAAAGAATCTTGTGAAATTGTGAGGCTCGGTTGTCCCAAAGTAAGTTGACATCTTCCTGTTCACCACTTGTAAGAGGCTATGCCTTGCATACGAGGTCTCGGATGCGCCGGGGCGGTAGCTGCGATGTCTGTCGAGGCGGCTTAATCAGAAGATTGCTGTGGGCGAGAGTCTCGTTAACTAATGAGGGTGCGGTGGACGGTGCTGCTATGGACAATGCTGTTACGGATAATGCGGTTCTTGGCAATACTATCGAAGGTCTTGATGGCCGATGATGCTGCTGCCGCAGATGCTGCCGACGAGGGTTTTGTTACTTAACGCTGTTGCTACGGACGATGTTGCTATAGATGATATTGCTACAGATGTAGGTTTTGTTACCTAATACTACTACTACGAATAATATTACTATAGATAATACTGCTATAAATAATTTTATTATTATTTCTTATAAAATTATTTTATATTTTATATTTTAATGTTTTTTTATAATCCCTTATTAACTTATTTAGTAATAATAAAATATATTAAATACTACCCATACCCTGCTAGGGGATATTAATCAATAATTCTACGGGTTGATTTCTTCGATCAACTCGACTGTCCCCTCTTCTTCATCTCTATCCTTCCCACCCAACATCGACCATGGCTTCTGAAAGGTGAAGAAATCACACTCCTTTTTTTTTTTTTTCCGATAAAAGCAGACAGCTCACCAAGCTCTTAGACAAACCGAGACGACCTTTTTCACCTCTGACGAAGACAATCGCCCGTTCATCAAAGCCGCTGATTCGGTTAGTAATTGTGCAGCCTCCTACATTCCTCTCTTCACAGGAAGACCGCTTGCTCATGGTAATTTCTAAAACCCAAGATTTCGCGTCAGGGATAAAGTCTACCTGCTGGCCCTGATGGGACTCGCGAGGGTCCTTACCGGGTTGCTTTATACCGACTTAGGCCATCATCTACCGCATATGTAAACGTCTTGTCTCTTTCCCAACTGTAGGTCCTCTTTCTGCTGCCTACCTGACCGCCTGAAGCCTGCTTACTAACGCTTCAAAGTTGGCTTCGTCACTGGTGGCGCCGATGAGACCCTGGTGACTTCATCTTGCTCGATGACTGGTCAGCTAAAGAAAATACAGCGGGTGTCGAGTTCTCACATCGGGGACTGCTAACGTTGCTCTGTCAGGAATCATGGTGACATGCTATCAGTTATGCCGTCAATAGTACTGCAGCTTGTAGCCTGCAAGGCGCTGCGTAGCGGACAGCGAAACCGGTATTGCCAACCGTCAATACTGGCGGCGGGGTCTTTGGGTCTATTGGTATGTGAGGCCCACCTCTCTGCATATCTACAGCCTCACTTTCGGTACGAGGTACAGTCACTGCAAATCAGGCCACACACGGCATCCCAGGCGGGGTTGAGAGGTGGTCGTAAGGCCGCAGAGCAGGAAGCGCAAGACAAACACAGATACCCAGGCTCATGCTCGGGAGCCGCATATATGTGTTGCTGCATACACTGGGATTTCTGTCCTCAATCTGGGTGTACAAGTCAATCACATACCTCTTGCAGAGAGAGAAGTGGTGGGTTCGACCGGTTGCAGCCTATATTTCTGGGATGGTTGATCATTGCGACGGAGGTGTGTCAGGTGTCAGCACACAAACAGTGCAGAAGGTCCCAACGAGAAAGACAGGGGAGGTTGACCCCTGTAGACACTTGCATATGTATGCAGGTTTAGGGGCTATCTAGAGGCTGTTACAATCACTGGAGGAACGTGGTACCAGGACAAGATCAGTCCAGGCCACGTCACTTGCCTCTTTCCCACTTTCAGATTTTGTTGGTTGCGACTGCGCCGTCTTTTCGCGCAAATAAGGCCGACCGTATGCTGTTCGTAACACGCGCTCTGTCCTTGGAGGGCTGTCCGAACCATACATAGTCCCTTCATCTGAAAGCGGCGGGCTGACGTTGCAGGACTGAGTGACCCTTCCAGATCCGACACAGTGTCTGCTTCGCAATTGAGACGTGCACACTGAACCGGCTGGGCAAGAGAGAACAGAAGCCATGGACGATCTAGAAGCAGCGCTTCTGGATGCGCAAGCGCCCAAAATTCATATCAATCATGTCATCATCCAGCTTGAACCTGTATTCGAAAACACTGGGAAAGATGACGTTGAAAGGGCTATCCGGGTGGCTCAAGAAAATCGCGAAAGAGATCCTAATGATCATGAGAACCTAGCATGGTATTTGAATGATCTCGGGCAGGAACTCGGTCAAAGATCTACCATGTCTGGACAAGTGGCTGATCTAGAAGCGGCCATTCTACTCCTTCGAGAAGCTGTCAACATGACACCGGAAAACAACGATAATAGGATGGGACGCCTAAACAATCTTGGACTTGCGCTACGACTCAAACATGAGAAATCTGGAGACATGGCTGCTTTGGAAGCAGCCATCTCGTTTGCGCAAGAGGCTGTCAACGCAACACCCGAACATCATCAGAACCGGCCCATGTATCTGAGAAATCTCTCTGCTCATCTGGGAAACAAGTACAGAAAGTCTTTGATGGGTTCTGATATAGAAGCTGCCTGAAGGCCTGCACGAAAACCTGTCGAATTGACCCCTGGAAATCACCCAGACCGCGCAGGGCATCTACTCAATCTCGGAATTATTCTTGGCGACAAATACATGAGCACTGCAAACACGGCTGCTCTCGAGGATGCCTTCAAAGTTGCGCAACAGGCAGTTGACGCGGCGCCGGAAGGACACCCAGGACGGCCAGGTTGCTTGGGGAATCTGGCATGTCAACTCAACCACAAGCATAGAGCAACGGGAGATACGGCTTATCTCAACCAGGCAATACTAGTCGAGCAAGAACTTATCGATTTACTACCTGAGAATTATCCGGACAGGGCCGTTTATCTCGGCAATCTCGGATCTAGTCTTCTCAGGAGGTACAAAAGCATTCGGGCAATAGCTGATCTGGAAGATGCTATCTGGTATGCACGAGAGGCCATCACGGTATTACCATCCACCAACCGTCTAGAACAAGCCAAGTACTTGAATCACTTAGGGACGAGGCTTTGCGACCTGTTTAAAAGAACAGGGGAAAAATCTGATCTTGAAGAGGCAATCCAGGCTACGCGAGACGCTATCAGAATCACACCCAAGGATCACCTGAGCCGGGCAGCGTATCACACCATCCTTGGATATCAACTAAGAGACAAATTCACAATAACGGGAGCAATAGGCGATCTAGATGAAGCTATCGAGGCCTTGAAAACATCAATCCAAATGACGCCAGATGAAAATCATGTCCAAGTGGCAAATTTTCACAATCTTGGCCTTCAATTCGGTGACAGATACAGAGCTTCTGGGAAAACAGCTGATTTAACCATGGCTATTCAATTTATTGAGAAATCCGTGGAAATGGGACCAAGAGATGACCCGTATCGGGCCGTATATTTGATCAGCCTTGGAATCCAGCTTCAATATAGATGCAAGATGGCCCTAGAAAGAGACGATCTCATCAAGTCCATTTCAAGCTTTCAAACTGCCCTAGACCAGCCCAACGCTCTAGTGCAGTATCGGGCATTGGCAGGGATGTATCTCATGCACGCCTATGCAGCGCTGCCAGACTGGGAGAAAGCGTATAGCACTGCATGTATGGCTGTTCATCTGGCCTCTAGATCGACGGCGCGATCTCTCGAGGCTCCCGACAAGCAGTACATTCTTGCCCAAAATGCCGGGCTGGGGTCAGACGCGGCAGCAATGGCTTTGCATGCCGGGAGAGTGCCACTGGATGCCCTGGATCTGCTCGAAGAGGGCCGCGGTGTGCTAGCGACCTCTCTCGAAGACATGCGGGTAGATATCGTCGACTTGCGAAGCAGCCATCCCAGCCTGGCCGAGCAATTTTCTCGTCTCAGGGCGCGACTGGACCAGCCTCTTGCCCGCAGCTATATCTCGACCGTGGCGAACCAGACAATCCAGTCTTCTCAGCGCTACCAGGACGGCAAAGACATGGATGCAGTGATTGAGGAGATCCGGAAAAATAAGGGCTTTGAGCGCTTTCTGCGTGCCCCCAGTGAAGGCGACATGCGACGTGCAGCAGGAGACGGGCCTATCGTCGTCATCAATGTTAGCAAGCATCGCTGTGACGCGATTCTAGTGGAGGAGAAAGAGATTCAGCTGCTGCCCCTGCCAGATCTTCTAAGTCAGGAAATAGAGGAACGAGCAAGGCAAGGTAGCCTAGACCGCCCGAAGGTGTTGGAGTGGCTCTGGGATGCGATCGCAAGCCCCGTCCTCATGGCGCTCAAGTTGGAGCAGCCCTGCTCCGGCGATGACTGGCCTCATATTTTGGTGGATCCCGACGGGGCCTCTGACAAAGTTTCCGCTACATGCGGCAGGCTATCATGATCGGAACTCGTCAGAAACAGTTCTAGATAGGGTCATGTCGTCTTACAGTTCCTCCATCAAAGCCATCATACATGGACGCCGGCGTCCCAGTCCGCAAATTGCACCGGCATCGTCGACGACGAGCGCGCTCCTTGTCGCCATGCAAGACACGCCACATATGAGCAATCCTCTTCCTTCTGCACCTGAAGAGGTGTCCGCTGTACGCAGCTTCTGCGGGTCCATGCAAATCGTCAGTGTCGAACCTCGGCAGACCAAGAAGGAAGTGACGGAGCATCTGAAAAACTGCAGGCTCTTCCATTTTGCAGGGCACGGGTTCACGGACAACACAGACCCCTCTCGAAGTCTTCTAGCCCTAAGAGACTGGAGAAAGGATCCGTTGACGGTCCGCACCCTACTCGACATGAACCTGCACAAGTACATGCCCTTTCTCGCCTACCTCTCGGCCTGTGGGACTGGTCAGATCCACGAACAGAAGTTTGTGGACGAGAGCCTCCATCTGATCAGCGCGTGCCAATTGGCAGGATTCCGACACGTAATTGGCACTCTGTGGGAGATGGATGATGCAACGTGCGTCGACGTGGCAAAGCACACCTACGGCATCATGGGGGCGAGGGGCATAACAGACAGGACAGTATGTCTGGGACTACATCATGCGGCAAGGGAACTACGAGACCGCTGGGTGGCCGCGGGAAAGCCGCCTCTGGCTAGAAAATGGGAAAGCGGGGAGGACGATAAGGTGGTTGACAATGACTTCAACGCGACAAGGAAGCAGCGTGGCGGGTCTCCAACAGGCATAGGGCAGAGAGATGTCCAGATTTGCGACGAGGACGAGGAGGGAAACAGTCAGCGCCCTGCGAATTGGGTTCCCTATGTCCACTTCGGAGTCTAATCTACATAAACCAGTTTTTTGTTGTCCAACACAGGCAACGGCTTGCAACAACCCGGAGCCTTAGCGCTCTGTAGACCGTGACGGCTATGATTATGGCAACTTTTTTGCATTCAAGTGTGCATAGTTGTCCACAAGATTTTGTCAAAATTTGCGTGGCTAAGTCCTTCTTGTTTCTGACGACGCTGACCGGCCAATGACTCCTGACAGCCTGCATTATGCCTCGTTTCCCATTGGCCGCGTCATCCTCGCCCAGATCCAGTCTCTCTCAACAAGGCCGCTTCTTGCTGGCGCATCCGGCCCCGGATAACGCGAAACAGCGCCTTCCTTAAATAATGGTTGCGGCGCTGACTGGACAGCCCCTTTGTGACGAGAATGAGCGTGGATCGCAGCGTCTCCAGTTGCGACGCCGGCGTTTGCTCATTGATGGCCTCGATGCACTGGCTACCGGCAAGCACAAGAGGTATGACAATGAAGAGATCCATGGCATCGAACCGCGTGGCGTAGATAGTAAGAGTCGGGCGAGGGTTTGGAGATATTTTCTGGTTTCGGCGACGATTGTTCGTGGTGGTGCATCTTGATTCGGCCCAGTGTAAAGCAAGGGTTCGTACATGGCTAGTACGAGATGGTAGAAATATAAGCTGCATGTATGGCTCAATGTTAGTAGCTTTCAATCCCCGTCGATGCCGCAGCACCCAGGGAAACAAGCACCTTGTTGGTGCTCTGCGTACTTTAATGACAACCGGACCCGAATGACAGACAAGATGCATACTGAAGCTGCAGCTGTGCAGGACGAATAGTGGTCTTTGGCTGGAGCTGGCCCGGCAAGCCATCAAACCATGTTATCAATCGCGATCGAAGCGTGTTGGCTCTGGCGAGGCTCATCTTTGCGACATCCGCGTAGGCTGCCTGGCAAAACTCGTTCATTATGACCCGGAACTGAGATCTCGTTTTGAAGATTTGGCCAAAATACGACGGTGTACGGCTATGTTTGAGGGGATACTTGACCCATATTTCCCCATACCACTGTGCGTCTTCCGACGGATCTGGCAGCGGCCAGCCTGGAGGCGCCTCGAGCAATGGTGAGAACATGGAGGAGAAGCCGACGAGCCTTCACGCACATGCGCGAAAAAACCATCAGCAGCACTCCCACTAACACTCCACTACACCTGCAAAGCGATACCGAACCTTTTACGTTTCCCAGTTGTACAAGGCCCAGGCGGTCGTGAATGCCCTGCCGTTCCGTATTCTGTCGTTCTGTCGCCCGGCGGCGCGGTGCAACAGGCCAACTTTTTGAGCTAGGGCAACGACGTGCACCCTGTACGCCTGTCCAATCTCATCGAGCCTACAGAGGTTGTGGAAGACATTGAGGAGCATGCCGGCCTGCACAGTGGTGGGTCGCGGCTCGGTAGCCTCTAGTTCCCAGAGCCGTTTTGCTTCGGCGATGAAGCGATGCAGCAGCGTATGCGGGTTCCAGTACTCGGCGCGATTCACAAAACGGGGATAGCAGACCTAGGATGAGACGAACGAATCAGGCAAGGGGACAGGGCTTGCTGTCCAGGCTGGCATTGGTGTCCCGCAAATGGGCTCTGTGCAGCCGATGTCGCCTCGTAAATCACCGAATCCAGGTACGCATTGTCCGGGACGAATTCCTCCGGCATCCCAGGCAGGTATGGGACCTCATGTCGGGAACCGGGTTTCAGGCGAAACGGCCATTTGCAGCAAAACATCGCCCGCCTTGACATGGTTGAGGATCGTTGGGCTGTCGGTTCCGGATCTGATCATGTTAAACACGCTCCGGGCATCCTGATCCGGCAAGCTCTTCAAAAGTCCTAGTACTTCCGTATTGGCCATGGATCGATGCTGCAAGTCATCGTGTTGTCGCTTGAAAGCCTGTGACGACGTCTCTCCCGATTGTGTGGAGTATTGGCATCGCGTGCCCCGCTCTGCGCAACGACGACACGATGGCCTTTCCCCGGTGCACTACCCGTAGGAACCCTGGTTTTAGTATTTGTGCGTAATCTCTCTCTTGAACTCTCTCTTGAAACAAAGATACGGCACCTTGACTCGAAGGATTGTAAGAGGGAATGCACAGCAAGAACAACAAACGAGGGCGCTACAAAATACAGGGAGTTTTGCCTCGCAAAAAAAGACAGGCGGCCTTCTTTTGGCAAGGCCAACCCCGGCTTTTGTTTTCCGAGCCGTGTTTTAGGC
This sequence comes from Conoideocrella luteorostrata, assembly GCA_032433595.1. NCBI lineage: Eukaryota > Fungi > Ascomycota > Sordariomycetes > Hypocreales > Clavicipitaceae > Conoideocrella > Conoideocrella luteorostrata. The sequence continues at coordinate 12,439 of JASWJB010000109.1, forward strand.
TTTCGAGCGGGCAGACTGACAACTTTTGCGGGACCGGCCGTAGACAGAGAGACTGCGGTGGCACCTTGGGGAGAGTGAACGGACTCGGAGAGACACACAGACAGACACACAGACAAGACACACAGACAGACAAGACAGACAGACCGCGGAGCCAGAGCACATCGGCGAGCTACAGCTGACCCCCTATAAGGCGATTATTTGGGGCTTAAAACTCGAACTGGCTCAAGACACCAACTCCTTTTTGCAGCCTCTCTAAACGGAAGTCCTCTCACCCTACTTTCTGAACACAAGAGAGTCACCAGTCTCGTCCAACTGCCAGTGCTGGCACTCACCATGGGGATAACAGCTTCAGAATGCCGGATTTTGGGTTCCTTGCCGCAAAGTTTTAAAACAAGTCGGAATCGGCCCCGCTGATGCGTAGAAGCACACTCGCGCTCACACTCACGCTACGCCGGCCACGCATCCGACATCCGTGTGTCTGCTGGCTGCCGATCAGAACAGCTACGGCCCCTTCATCGTCGCCGTGCCACACCACCTATCCAGTACGTAGTCAGTAGTGTTGGTACTGTGTTCGCGGGCATTTCGGGTGTTTCAACAAGACCGCCGCCCGACCAGAGGGGCAAGACGGGGCAACTGCCGCAGGCAAGAGTCCCAGTACTCCGTACAGAAGGGGGAATGAATGTCCGGGGAGGGCAAAGCCCGCCATTTCAGTTCCAGCCAATAAGACAAAACTACAGGCAAGCAATACTAGTAAAGCCGCCAAACCCTACAATGCCCCAGCAGGTATTTCGAGCCACCGCTCCACACAATCTGGTTACTTCTGGGATCGGAATTGCTGGAGGCCCACTGTACATTCTCGTGATAGTGGACCGCCCCGAGGGTCCGCGCGCCCGAAGTGGCTTCATGGCTCTTTTTCTCCGTCTTGGAGAGAACATGGGCTGAAAGCAGCTCTTCTGTCCCATCTGAGCATTGTTAAATCATCCGCCAGTCCACCCACCCCCCCAACACGGGCGTTGATTTCTCCCCTTCCCATAGTGGTGGCTGCGGCTTATAAGCGCCGCGGCTTCCGGAGACCGCAATGCGCTTTTCCGAGGCTATTTTAGAGATGGAGTATCTTGTGCAAAAAAAAAAAAAAAAACACACACACTGCTTGCACTTCATTAAAAAGCCCAGACTAACATGCAATAAATGTTACTCCCTATGTCATTTACGTAAATGAGGTGAGTGGATTGCCAAGGGGACGATGACCTCGTATTCAGGATACTTGTGGATCAAAAATATTTCCCGGGTGCATCACAGTAACGGCAGTGCCCGGCTTATATTTTTCGGGTAAATAGATTCCTCCATACGCGTATAGGCATATTCTAACTAGCTGTCGATCAAGGTAGGGATAAGGTTGGCGGCCCCTCCCTTTTTTTGTTCCTGATGTACACGCACATGCGAAATCTCGCAGCAAGGCCAATGCCCACAGCTGTGGCTCGCAAACCTTCGTATCATGATGTCATGTTCAATCCCCCCGTGTCTTTCAATGGGCTATTACATCTTTCATGGCTCGCAAACCCTCGTATCATGATGTCATGTTCGTTTCCCCTCCGTGCCTTTCAATAGGCTACTACATTTTTCAGGACTCGCAGACCTTCGTATCATGATATCGTGTTCACCGCCCCCCCGCGTCTTTCAATGTTTTTTAATGGGCTGTTCTATTTTTCATGCAGCCAGGGGCGGAACAATCAACTCGGTTCCAGAAGCGGATGCAGATAGGCTGTCTGTCGCGGTATAAATAACCACGGCTCGTCGCCATGTCCGAATCGACTATTGCCTCTCCAACTCCAACGATATTCACTCAAGTCAAACCCGCTAATATTTAATCATCAAAAATGAAGGTCTCCGTCATTGCTTCTATTCTTTCCGGCGCCGTCCTCGTGGCTGCCACTGGTGATGCCTGCGGCGCACCGGCTCCCGCAGCTAGCTGCGTCCCTTATAATGGTGAGTAGCACAGCATCGACGTGGTTTGCTTTCCCTGATCTGCTTCAGTTTATTCTAACTAGTGTCTTTGTTATTTTCTGCGCGTCACAGGCATCTGCTTCCTCAACGGCCAAGACAAGGGCCCCTGCTGCGGCGATGGCATCTGCGCCGGCAGCCGATGCCGCGATCCCAAGACATTGAACGCTACGCCGACTCCTTCCGCTAGCTGCGTTCCATACGATGGTTAGTGCCACAGATTGCGCCTCCTGGGCTAACTACCCTGTTAATCTGAAGTTTTTCTGATTACTTTACAGGTATTTGCTTCCTCAACGGCCAAGACAAGGGCCCCTGCTGCGGCGATGGCATCTGCGCCGGCAGCCGATGCCGCGATCCCAAGACATTGAACGCTACGCCGACTCCTTCCGCTAGCTGCGTCCCATACAATGGTTAGCACCACAAATTACGTCTCTTGGGCTATTTTGCCTTGGTTGATTTGAAGATGTTCTAATTCATTTACAGGTATTTGCTTCCTCAACGGTCAGGACAAAGGCCCCTGCTGCGGCGATGGCATCTGCGCCGGCAGCCGATGCCGCGACCCCAAGACTGTGAATACCGCCTCGGCCTTCTCGGCCTAGTTAGAGTCTACACATTAACAGTTAGACTTCTTTCGTTAAATAATAGCTGTATTATGTGTAGTATCTCGCAAAGCATTGCCTGTGAAATGCTGCGAATATACAGAGTACCCTGTTAATAGCCTACGTTAGGCGTTACAGCTACGCCAACTAGACAGATATATAAGCAGATAGCTATATATAGAGATAATAGAGACTTCCAGATATCTGTATATGTTCTGTTCTTCTTCTTGCGTAGTGCTCTGTTGCACACTTGGGCTAATGTTATGCGTTATGCTAATAAGGCTTATAAGTGCACTAAGACAATTAAATACTATTTTAGACTTTTAAGAAAGGCTACTTTAGTAAGTATATACTGCCTCACGTGAGGCTTGGACTTGACCAATTTGGTTAAGATCAAATAGACCATCTATAAGAATAGTCTTTACCCGCTTACTTAGGTAGTCGCCGTTATGCACAGGCATCATCGTCATGAATTGAATTGTCTACCCCTTCAGAATTAAGTTGAGTCCTTGACGAGAACGATGACCTTGGGTTATCATGCCGATTCCTCGCATTTGATGGGCAACCACGCTCTTATTCCTACGATTTGATTCACAGACTATTTGATCTCGGCGAGAACAAGAGGTCTACGAATTGACTTGGGCTTAATTGGAGTCCTTTACAGAACTGAAGTTACCGTCACTGGGCGTGTGTCAGACACCAGTGTACATGTGTGGTGGGTGTCTGCTTTGGGTCGCCAAAATATATAGTATAAATTAAGAGAAATTCTTTAATTATAATTATTACTTTTATTACTCCATCGTACGACTCCAGCTAATACGAGGCTTCGGTCATTTCCGAGGGACCACTCTAATCTCAACAAGCGCTCTCTTCAGGGCATCATCATAAAGAATCACAATTCATCACTTCTCAAGTCTCTTCATCAATTCCGTCTATCCGATTGAATCCTCCTAGCCCTGCCGGTTGCCACTGCAAATTGCTGCGAATGCTCATAACGCAACGGATGACCGCAATCCCAGCTTTCTATAATGTTGGGTTAATCCTGTCAAAGGCATCGCCGCTTCTGCTAATTAGGGATGATTATGTCATTTCACAGAGCAGTGCTCCTTTGCTTGAAAACCGATGCTATATTGAATCAATGGCAGACCTCCCGATAAAAAACTGCCTATCTTACTGCATGTTGGGTCGACATGAAGAACATGTTTATCATAACCGTGAAATTTCTGTGACGAAAATGCCCCCCTTGAATGACTTGCTGGTTGAGAATTGCGGGTTGGAAAGTTGAATAAGGGTCTCGGAGAGTGAAAGAGGAAAGCAGAATCGGATGTAAAGGAACTTTTGGACAGTGTTTCGACGTGGGCAGGATTATCTTTGCTTCTTCTTGACTTTGGCCGACCCCGTTTCTTGTGTGGCGCGTTAACACAAGTGTCACATTGGCCTTTGAGATGGCATCGAGCGCAAGGTCTATTATCTAGCGACACCATCAGCTTCTGAATTCATCCAATTATGACCTACCGGTGCGTGCCGATATAGAGTTACGATAAAAGCAAGCGTTTACACATACCGTCGCATCTGCAATGTATCAGTACGAGAAAATATAAACTACACATGGTAATGTAGACTTACCGGACATGAGCCCTTTTACAAGACACACATGCATTTCGAGTCATTATTGTGTCATCGCGCCAGCCAGACTTGGCAAACGAAATTTGCTGGGTACTGCCTGCCGAGCACTGGGGTAGTTGGAGAGTGGGACCTTGCGGGCTAGAGCCGCGTGCACAAGCAATGGGTAGCATAACGAAATATGGCGAAGCATGCAGAACATTTGGCACGGTGAGAAGGTGGATATTACATGTCATATTAACATACCTATAGATGATTTCGACGAGCGTCCTGCAATATATATTATTTCTATAGTCTCATTGCCCATGTCAGACAACAAGACCACAGTCCAACTGTCCGAGGGGCAGTTACGCGGACTTGGCTACGCTTAGTTAGTTGCTCCAGCAGCAGACCAGAGCCTGCGCCTACAGCAACCACACGAAGTGCAGTGCAAGGATAATCTCAGCCACTTGGAAACTTACCCCCAGTAATAATGCGATAAGTTTGGTCATTTAGGTGCGTCCCGCCTTTTATTTACCGGTTTCCTTGTATGCGACATCTTAGTCTAGTGGTGTCAAGTTTTAACAACGCCAAACAAGCCTAGTTCGATCTAAATCAGTACCAAAACGCCGGTGCTTCTCCACTTTCGTAATCGCCCTTTTCTTACGCATATGTGCCCCAACACGGTAGCATATTCGTTGCTCCATTCAAAGCACATTCACATCCTCTTGTATGTAGCAACGGCTCGGCCCGGTATGATAAAAGAAAATGTAAGCGGAATAGGCACATCTAGTTGTAATTTTTTTTCCTTAATATGACAAAAGACTGGATATACCCAAGTAGCTTCTGGCTGGGTAAAATAGGGTCTTTATCGCTTGACGTAGGTGCCAGTCATCGTTGAAATTCTGCGATGTTTGATTTGCCTGTAATACGTATCCATGCCCCTGTTTGACTGTGATACATGCCTGATCTACGTATATTCCCCTGGACAAGACGTCATTATAATTGATCGAAGATCCGGCACAAGTGAAAAATCGGGATGCTATCTTCCTGTTGAGCTCCTCTGGTTAGTTTGCCGGGTGTCAGAAGTAATTTAACCGTGCCGTACGTGCCGTACCGTGCGACGGATGTTGTCCATAAACTAAAACCTCATCCGGGCACTCAAAGCAGGGCGGCCGATAGGGCAATAGGACCGTCCCGTCCCGGGATCCCTTCTCAGGGTTCCCTCACCTTCACTCCCTGAAATGAACAAGATAGCAAAAATCACTCCCTTGCGTGCGCAACGATTCACGCCAAGCAGGCTTTCCGTTAGTCCACTCCTAAAAAAGAACGCTACATATGTAGCTAGCAACGACCGAGCGTTACGCTAGTCTCTGAATACGAGAATTTAGTGCATTGGGCCGTCTTTTTTTTTTTTTTCCTTTTCTATGTGCAAGTAACGCTTGTAGTTCTTACTTTTGCATCAGATTGATCCGACCCTTCCATCACGAACTACGTTCTGCCCAATCACATTTGATATTCCCGCAGACATCGGATCCTGCGTTCGTGTCACATGAACGGGTAAACCGAACTATTGTTGTGGAACTTGATCTTTTGCTAGACTCTGCGACATAGTAAGATTGCGGACGTCTCTCAAAAATAGCAGATAGCGGGATGTCTAGAACCAGCACAATCAGCGTGCAAAACATTTGTAGCCACAGTTAAGATTTCACCAGGCCTATGGCATAGCTATCACCATTTACATCGCCCAATAGATCGCAGCGGCCGAATCAAAGGATTACAAAGAGTGGCAACGTTATAACTAGACGCCTGGTTTTATTTTATTATGCACTGTAAAGAGCACTAAGTGCAATATAAGTCAGGAGAGAAGGTGATATTACAGGCTATATAAAATGTGTCACCCACTCTTTTAGTCTGGAGCATCACCTACGTTGGATTTTACGACCATTGCTACCCCTTTCGTTAACATCTCTTTCAATCGGATAGGCTTATTCATCATAGCCATGTCACGGCTTGATGCTGACGAAATGAATAGAAACGCACTTGAGTTATTCATACATCAGCCTGTGAACCATAAAATGATCGAATTTCTTGCCGAGGCTGCTCGTAACGTCGTTATATGCGGTTCAGCTCCTGTAGGCAATCTAAGGAAGCAACATGAAAAGCAGCACAATATCCTTCCCACTTCTTCTACCCTTCACAACTTTCAGCCCGCTCAGCTCATCAGCAAGACTACGCCAACACTGGAAGAGTTTATCGAGCAGCTAATTGCCTTCTCCAATGTCCCAGTCCCAACCTTAATGTCGACATTGGTCTACTTGAGCCGCCTGAGGGCCAAGCTCCATTCCATGGCGCATGGTCTTCCATGCACAGCCCACCGAATCTTCGTCGCGTCACTTATTTTGGCGGCCAAATACCTCAATGATGGTTCACCTAAGAACAAACACTGGGCGAGCTATACCCTCATTAACACCGACATATATAGCTTCGGCTTTGGTCTATTCGAGATCAATCGGATGGAGAAACAGGTTCTATCTCTTCTCGGATGGGATTTGAGAATCACCGAGCAAGATCTATACCTTGAGCTTGAACATTTTCTAAGGCCACTGCGAGGTCAAACTGATCGACTTGCGGGGGAGGTGCAACATCAGGAGAACATTCACAACTCCAGCATTTCCATGTCTCCCAGACAGCTTTGCAGCTGGCAAACCAGTTCTGAAACTTTGCGCACTGCTGGTACTCTTTGCCGCATAGATCCGAATCTTGACCATGACCATTTGGCCGATATACTCACAAGAACACTGATCGCCCAATCGCATTTTGTCATGTCGTTGAAACCGACCTGCATACGTCAGCTACAAAGCAGCGTGTGCAATCTTGCTGTCGAGTTCTTCAGAATGCTCCGAGACAAGATTTGTGCTCAAGACTACGATGCCCTGAATGATGTATTTGCGCACGAAATATCTCCCTTGGAATTTGACCTACTATGGGTTGCACAGGGTATTGTGCAGTGGTATCGATGCCAATTGCGGTTAAAATGCAATGCAATATATTCAATAATCTGTGTCTGTCTAAGAAGAGGGAACAAGTCAGGGAGAAAGCCCTGATATCGTCGTATAAATACCGTGGCCAAAAGGTGACCACGTGACCTTCTGCTCTTATTGTGCTTGACGAGGGATTCCAACAGTCTAGCTCGCTGTGGCAAGAATATCGCTACTTTGCAGGTGCCTTTGGCGATTGCACAGCCTCCATGCTGACAACGGCGTCAGTCCGTCAGTCGGGCAGCGATCCAGAACAGGTGGCTATGTGAATCCTTTTGCTGGGCCTGGGTACGACTGGGATCTCAGGCCGGAAGACGGTTCAACGTAATGTTGAGCTAGATGCCGGGTCAACGCACAAACGCGCAATGCGAATAGTTTCCTTTGTTCCTCCTTTCTCTTCAACTTCATTATTCTATAGTCAATACACATATCCAGGTAGCGGTCAGGCCTGTCGTACGATTCGTGACCGTGACAGCCATGATTGCTGTAGGGTGGGGCGGGATCCTCCTAACTCTTTGGGTTGCCATGTGAGAAATGCTTTAACCTGGTCTCAGATCAAACAGGGTCAATAACAACCATGTTAAAATGAAGAAATCAAAATTAAATTTTGTGCAAATATAACCAATCAAATTCTTAGCCCGTAAACTTAGAATTGAAGAGAGGAGGTAATCTCACTATGCAAATGACTCTGATGTCAATCAACTGCAGACAGCGCATCAGGTATATAGAATACAATAAGTCCCCGCAGTTATAACAACAGCCCTCGTAGCACAGTGGTAGTGCGCGTCACTCGTAATGACGAGGTCGTCTGTTCGATCCAGGCCGCGGGCAAATTTTTTTTTTACAATCCAGTTTTCGTTTCCGCTCGCTGGGTGTATCGCAGAAGGCATTTAAAGTAGTAGAGTAATTGAATTTTTTTTTCTTTGCAACCGACGTCCAACAGGCGTTGCGCTGACATGGTGCAGTGTGCTCCGTACTGGGGCATTTCAATGCGTCTGTTGGAATCCACGTCAAGCGTCCGAGCAATTGCGGACAAGGTCACGTGGCCACCCTAGCGCTCCTCATGTATGAGGCGCGCTCGGGGGCATTCCTCTTCCTCTTCTTCTCTCTCAGATAACCCAGATCAGATGAATTGAATGGTTTTGCTTCTTGTTTTGCTTCACCTTCCGGTACCGATACCCTCGTCACCCGAAGCCCTGTGCTTCCTACACGAGGAAAGTGAAGATGGCACCCGATATGGTTCAAATGTTGATGTGGACTGGGACTTGGGCCGGTGGCACCGCTCTGCGCCCTGTGCTTCACTGCATGGCCCTGCAGCCTTGATAGATCAGTCGTGCTAGGTCACCCTCGCGGTGTGGCGACTGATACATGGCGCCAGAACGTCAGCAGAGTGCGCGGACATTAGTGCGCGCACATCAGCCCCGCGGAGAGACACCATTCTTACCATCCAATTCAGAGCCCGATCGTCTACGTCATGTTCATACTTTCCACGGGATCCGGGGCGCCTATAGCATTGACAATCGTGCTGTATGTCACTCCATCGCTCAGTCCTTGTGATTGAATGTTTAATAGCCCCAAACTCCCTCACCGCTATGAACATCGCTCCCGCTGACCGAGAAGCCTACTGCATAAAATACACCAACGCATCTTTTGCGATACGTGATGACGGCGAGGCCGTTCGAGCAGTAGTTTAACAAGAGTCAGAAATTGGGGCCTAACCTAAAATTTCACGTTGCGAAACGTGACTGAAGCCTATTATTTTCTAGTTCACGGGTCAATAATTTGAGATAAAAGGCTGCATAAGTGAATTAATAAAAAAAAGATGACCCTGCACATGCGGCACACAAGTTCGGAAAATAACTAACTGGTCAGAGTCTCGCACATTTGAAGAGCTCAAGTGTATGAGCCATCTCCTAGCGGCATCCTCCCCTCACTAAGACGAATACTTAATGATGGTGGTGTTGAGATCTTGTCCTCTTTTGTAAATGCATCGAGAGCTTCCACGATCTCGTCCAAGTACTCAAAAGCCGAGGTCGATGGAAAAGAATAGTTTTACTTCATACACTCAACCTTTTGCACACTTAGAATAAAGCAGAACTTAACTAAAATAAATCGTTTTATATAGGCAGCGTGAAGCCTCCAATTGCTCTATTTCTCAACAGGTCAATAATACACTCTTCACTGGGTACTGGTAACCCATATTCGACCCTACAACGTAACACTGAGTCTCGGTACTTGGACCTTGCACCTGCACATTTACTCCACCCTCACATGCGTCATCAGCAAACCCGCGGACTATGCATCCGCTTGGGACCTGAGCATTCGACTGAGGCCCTCCTATGTGGAAAGCCAAGCCGGCGCCACCGAGGTCGTAGCATTTGCCTTGCTGGGCAATGAGTACAGCACTCACGTCGCCGACAGTCTGGCAGTTCGTAGCGCCGTAGTACTCGAATTCAATTAGAGGCGCCGCTGCCGCAACACTTAGAGCGAGCAAGCTAGGAACAACAAGGAGCTGGGGTTTCAAATCAGCAACAAGTTTAGCACGGAATTGTCCTAAAAGTATCATACCTTCGCCATATACATGACGTTTGAGAATGAAGATGTGAGTCTTGGAGTCACAGTCAAATTCTGTCTTGGCCAGAGATTGTTATCAAATATGGAGCTGGATGTTATTTGTTAAAACGAAGAAAGCCTCGTAGTATTTATAACTAAGTAGTTCAGTACTGCTGAGTTGAATTCTCGTATTCGGATCATAAAATGACATCATTAAGTCCGCAAAGTGTATAGCGCGAAAGTAGTTTTAGCTACTGAACTCTGATCATCGATTGTAAAAGGACCGGCGTCCGGCATGTCTAGCCGGGACGCTTGGGCAAAACGCCCATTTTTATCCACCTAGGTATGTTAATCCACAGTTGGAATGTTGTAGGCGTAACCTTTATTCTAGAAATATATTCCGTGACTGTCCAATGAGATGAGGCTATCGGAAAGGCTAGTAAGGATCTGCTGAGCTTATCTTCACTCATTTGGCCATAGCGTAAACTAAAGCTAGATAGCCAAGATCTCGAAGCTGCTCGTCGTATACATCGAGCGAGCCTCGTGCATTTCTACCAACATCATGAAGGTCATTATTAGCGCGTGAGTTAGTGTCGTATTATGCGGGGTGGCATTCCAAAGTTGCAGATCCTTTGTACCGACATCTTCGGAGTTTTCGGATTTAATCGACGGACTCACAGCCCGGGCTCTTTCGCTGTGTCCGCGGCCAAAAAAATTAACAGTTACGCTGTCCTTTCATAGTATCTCTTTTCCACGAAACTCATGCAATTGACACAAACAAAAAAAAAAAAATGTCCAAAGATCAAAACAATTACAGCTCAGGCTACAAGGCACATCATATCCGTCACCATGAGTGGCGCACGGCCGAAAACTCGGCCCAGAATCTTATTCCCATCCTTATATCCCTCGCCAAGACCAACCCAAACCTCACCATGCTCGATGTCGGTACTGGCTGCGGCACGATCACGACCTCCCTGGCAAAATATATGCCTCAGGGTCGCGTTACTGCCGTTGACCTGTCCCCCCATGTATTATCCCGGGCGCGCAGCCTCGCTGCCGATAATGCAGCAGCCTCGCCTGCTCATAGTGCTGTCAATGTGACCTTCCAGCAGGCCGACGCTTATGAGCTTCCCTTTGCGGATTCTACATTTGACGTTGTTCATTCGGCCCACATGCTAACGCATTTAGATGAACCTTGGGACGCTTTGAGGGAGATGCTGCGAGTTACCAAACCCGGCGGTGTAGTCAGCGTTAGGGACGCAGACATGCAGCTCACGAGCTACTACCCGGAGCTGCCTGGCCTGCTACACTTTCAAGAGCTCATCTGCAAAGTGATGGAAGAGGTGTCCGGGGGCTCAGCGAAAGGAGGGAGGAAGCTGGTGTCGTGGGCGATGAGGGCTGGTGTGAGGAGGGACCAGATTGTGGCTACCATGAGTGGGTGGGCATATTCCACACCTGAAGAGAGGGCAATGATCAGTAAGCCTTTTGTCATCATTTTTGTTTACTGCTTAGCTGTTCTTTTGCAATATTAGTACAGAGTTATTAACGTGTTGCAGGCGAAACATTTTGTGACAGACTGACCATAGGTTCTGTGGGCAAGACACTGTTGGAGAAAGGGCTAGCCACACCTGAACAGATTAATGAGATGGTCCAGGCGTTGCGGGCTTGGTGCGCTCAGGAGGACGCGTTCTGGGGCATGGCGGTTGGTGAAGTTACGATATCCAAAACTGTCACGGCATGAGAACTCCCATCGCGTGGGCAGCTCGCAACAGATAAAGGCCACGCGCGGACGATAAGGAGAAGAGCAATGGTGTGGGCATCGTGCACATTTAAACGTATGCGGATTTGACAGTAACTCTCTATTTGTAGCAAGGACTTAAATAGCACGACAGTATCAATAAATGGCTATATTAATATTGTTTTCACCCTTTGTATTAATAAAGAAAAATATAGAAAAGATCAAGTAATCTATTGCTTGCAACTGAAGTAAGTAAAGTACGTATGGCTCAATGTATCAACTAAGCAACCTGTTACTGCCCGCCCGACCGTGATGCCACAAGGCCAAAGGTCTCAGATTGTAGGGGTGTTTATAGGGGATTTGGACAGGACCGTCAGACGAGGAATTCTTCCTCCATCATCTAAGTAACATAGCTCGTCCCATGAATGCAAAAAAATTTGAACCTCTCCTATCATATCCAACAAAAGGATAGGCTAATAATCACATTAGTAGCAATTACTAGGGGGGTTAACAACCACTATATGGGATTAGTAGTGTGCGAACTTAACAGTTTCTCGGGTCAATGCATAAGTATGAAGACGGACTGCTGAAGACATGTTGTCCCCATTTCTGCCCTCCATGAACTGGGCCTTGACTTGGGGGTGTCAGGCCACGGTGGTGAGTTGGAATTAATCCCGTGACTCATTGCAAGGAAGGAGAACATGGCATCGTGTTCATTACACCACCCTACCTAGCATTTTAGAGACTTGAAGGACGCGGTCGGAAAAACAATGTATATGTCTCAGCCGGCGACGTGCAACTTGTTCGGCGAATGAAATGCCGTGAAACGTACAGCCTACTAGCCCACATGTGAAATGGGAGTAAAACTATGTCAGATGCTTCATCTCAAGTACGAAAACTAAACATGTGACGGGTTTAGGTTACGCAACTGAAACTTGCAAATCTTCTGGATTCCAGAGAGCATGGTCAACCTTTTCCGTAAGGATATCGCGCTAATATGCCCATCAGATAAAGCTGTCTTGACTAGCCTCAGCATATTACAAAATAGCATGGGCGGTAGTGTTTGTTGAAACTGCTTTAGGCATTTATTATATCGGACAACGAAGCCAAAGTGATCTAATGTAGTACAGACACATGCAAAGGGCCGCTTATCAATAAGCTTACTATAAACCTATGCGAGTCGGATTCTTGCAAGAAATGTCGTGTTGAACTGCTGAATTTGGATATGCGACGCACTTTACCCATCATTTACCATGGTAACGTTTCCATGGCTAATGTCCCTAGCTTTTGGAAATAGTCTTGACAGATTGCGGATAAATTGGACTTGCCAGTAAAAAGCCGTTAGGTCCCATCATAGGCGGCGGGAGATATCAGTGCGTTTTTCGTCGATAAATCGAGGCAGTTTCATTATACTAGCTTGATCAGCCGGCAGATGTACACAATGCAATTGCAAAGAGTATGCGATGGACATCGAGCTCGTTAGTAATTTGCTAGTTTGGGATAAAACTGCTGAGATTAGAGTGGCACCTTCGGAAATGACAGATGCCTCGTATTAGCTAGAATCATACGATAGCAGAAGATGGTAGCACGATGCAGCGGAACAGAGGCCTGAGGTCACTAAAACACGAGTCAATGTTCCGGCCGCTGAAGGATCATATAGAAGGCTTATAGTGCTTTTCAGAGGAGATCATTATCACAGTCGTCATCATTGTTATCAGTGTCAGAATTCATCACTCTTCAGTCTCCTCATCAAATCCGTCTATTCCTGCCGATTTCCACTGTTGTAAATTGCTCCTTTCCCTCACATCTATGTAAAGGCACATAAAGAAACAGAAACACCGTCGATCAGAGATGAGAATCTCAACAAGATGGCTTGGCCTTGTAGAGTATGGATGCTAGCATGGCTGGCACAGCTCGCACTGCTGATCTCGTCTGAAAGTTGAAGGGCAGCGTCGAACCAAACTAAGCCCAATGAGATGTCCGGTTAGTCCTTGCGAGCCTGAGCCGGCTTCTGGAACTATACACAAAGGTACTCCACGGCTCGTACAATCCGAGCACGAAAAGTCACGAGAACATCATAGTTATCGTACTTGGCATAGGCTACACGCAATCGACCTTTGTCGCCACTGAGGCTTAGACTCTGTGGTGCTATCAACCCTCGTTGTGACAGTCGGAGGTGTCCGGTTCGAGTCGTGGGAACTACTATTGAAGAATTGCGTGGACTTTCATGCGCCCGCGGACTTGGTTTCCAACTGGCAAAGCATGGAGCATATCATATTGGTGGGCTTTGGTAGCAAAGGGAAATTGAGTGGATTCTTTCTTTGGGGCAGGCTGCTGAAGCAGCAGAGCTACAGCTGCAAGGGAGGCTAAACTGCGGGTAGCTCAAGAAGCCAAAGCTGCCGAGGATAAGCTTAAGAGAAAGCTCAGGGCAGCCAAGCAGCAAAAGTGGGAGTAACTAAGAGTCTAATTTAAAGACCGCGAGAAGGAGCTAGACAAGGTTTCCCACGATTGATCATCGATGACAAGATTCCCTTTTGCGCCACTTCGGCGGTGCACACATTCCGGCTACCTTGTATTTCTCAAGTATCCTATGCCAGCGTGCCCGCACAATGTCGAACAGTTCCTGCAGGGCTCCGAAAAGTATATGCTTTAGCTTATTAAGAATCAGAGAAAACTACGGCATAAAAATCAATTTGCGTCCTACAGAATATTTTTCAAACCAGAGTTTAAACGACTTGCGAATTCTCTGTTTGTGGTGCTAGATCTAATGTACGGGGAGCTCAAGAGCAGAGCAGCCTCTTCGCGGCAGGGATAATGAATGTCTCCGCGCTATTTCGAGAGTTGACCTTTTTTTTCTTTTTTTCTTTTTTTTCTCGCTCTATTCAATGTAGTATTTCTTACTTCAAAGGACCCTTAGGTGAAGAGAGTGTTATCGTAGACAAACCCTCATCACCAAAAGTAAACCGACTAGCTATACAGACATTACATCTAACCATCGTTTAGTTACTCTCCTTGTATTTTAACCTTGTCTTGACCACAAATGAGTCAATCGGACGTCCAACCCATGCATCTCAATTCTTTTGCAGCCTAACTCCAAACCTAACGATGTCCAAACAATGGTCGTGCCGATCACTGAGGTGGTTCCACATGGCTCCATGAGATTGAAAGCTCCTATGATCTTTGCCGGTCTTGGTTTCGCATTCGAAGCAATACCAAACGTGCCCGTGGGTATCTGGTCTTCCGAGATCGTGCGGTCGTTGAATGAACGATAAATGGTGTACCCCGCGAAGGTGCTCGATAACCTCACCGAGGTTAAAGTACTTGTCTTCACAGAACGAGTCTTTACAACCATATAATAGCGCCATGCTTAAGCTTTTTATTCAAAAAGCTCAAAATTGCGTGAAGTAGACTGCGTGGAGAATTTTTGTATATGTATGTGATGCGTTATATGCCTTCATGAGCATTCAAGAGCAACTTGCAACTGCGAAAATCAGCAGCAGTAGTAGATGGATTCAAATGAATAGATTGATGGTACCTTAAGATGATGATTTAATTGATTGATAAAGATGGTTCTTTCCTTCCTGAAGAGCCCTGAAAGCCTCTTATTTATAGCACCTTTCTTCCCTCCATCGATATCTACGGCCTTCCATGCACTGCCTCGTTATCTGAGGTCGCCTCACTTTCCGGGTCACTGTCTCCCTCTCACAGCCTCACTGTCTGACTCACTATGACAGCCTCACCTGTTGGATAGAACACTAGGAGACGCCGAAGACTAGAGAATGCCGGCGGAGAAGCCAGCGATATATAACGAGGGTAGTGATCGTGACTATGACCAGCGCGCCGAGCTGGCCTGCGATTGGCAGGCCATAATTTGGAAAGTTAAGTGCACTCGGATCCTAAGACGTTGATAACTGTTCTGCTGCGTCCTCACGTCTAGGTCGAGGTTTACGATATTGACGAATTTTGCTCACTTCGGGGGGGATGGCAGCTGCAATATCGATAAGCGCATTAAAAATTGAGAAATGAATCCACGGGAGGCAGACAGAGATGGGCGCCCTGGGCCCAGGTTGTGCAACAAGAAGTGCCGCCACAAACAGGACCAATCAAAGTTGATAACACAGCGGAGTCACACAGCAGCTTGCCCTGCTGCGCGAACTGGCCGTCATCAACGCGGCGTGCACGGTTCACGATTTAAGACTGCCAAAAAATCCTAACCCTCCTTCTTCAATTTCCCGGCTTGGCTTCTGGGTCCTTGCCCATGCTGATAGCCGACAGTAAGTGGAAAAAAAAACACGTCGATCATACCAGGAGTTGGAGTGGAGCAGCCACTTACGACACTAATTACTTGACAATGTTTGCCTAACCCCACCACCACCAAGGCTCCTCGATTGAACTCAGGAAAAAGGCCTGACCCGCTTCGGGATATGCGTTGGTTCGCGGCCCGGGGCTTACGCTCCGCCCCCAGTGATGACCCAATATTAGGCTCTGCCGTCGCTCCTGCTAGGTGGTTGGTAACCATTCCCTTTCATCCTTCCCGATCGCCGAGTCGTGAAACTGTCATCGCCACCGTAGCGACTGGTTTGCCTTTGATTGTAGCGAGGAAGCAGAGCGTCTGCCTGCCCGCCCCGGAGGCATTTCGCCTGCGCACTCGCCAGCAGGTCGTGCGACACGGTTAAATCATATACTACCAACACCGCAATACTGGAAGGTTAATCGAAAATCCCTAGTCGCGGTAAATCTCAACCATCGCCATGTCGAGCCTTAAGCAGAAACGGGATGCTGGCGATTACACGGTTGGTTGGATTTGCGCCATAGATACGGAATATGTCGCCGCGCAAGTCTTCCTTGATGAGCTGTACGACATACCAGAGCACATGTCACCTTACGACAATAACGACTACACCCTTGGCAGAATCGGGAGCCACAATGTAGTTATCGCCACCCTTCCTGGAGGAGAATATGGTGTCTCTTCCGGTTCAGGCGTTGCAAGAGATTTACTGCATAGCTTTCCTAACGTCAGGATCGGCCTTATGGTTGGCATCGGCGGCGGAGCTCCCAGCCAGATGCATGACATTCGCTTAGGCGACGTCGTGGTCAGCACGCCCAACAATGAGCATGGCGGTGTGGTTCAGTATTCTTATGGCGAGACAATTAAAGGTCAAAGTTTAATTACCACTGGCTTTCTAGACCAACCACCAAAACTTCTACGCGCTGCTGTAAGCGGACTTAGGACTAAATATAAGATGGAAGGTCATCGGCTCAAAGAGACTATTAATCACATTATCGCAGACAAGCCAAGGTTACAGAAGAAGTATAGGCGGCCATCACGAAGCAGCGATAGGCTGTATCAAAGAGATATTGTCCATTCAGAAAACAATAAAGAATCCTGTGAAGCATGCTGCGGGAGCGAACCATCTAACTTAGTAGGGCGCTCCCCACGGACCGAAGACGAAGACGATCCGGCTATTCATTATGGCTTAATTGCCTCCGCATACAGTCTTATAAAGGACGCCAATACTCGGGATAGACTTGCAGCAAAGAATGATATCCTTTGTTTTGAGATGGAAGCGGCAGGGTTAATGTTCTGGTTCCCATGCTTAGTTATCCGCGGTATTTGCGACTACGCAGATTCACACAAAAATAAGCAATGGCAAGGGTATGCAGCGATGACGGCAGCCGCATATGCAAAGGACCTTCTGCACCAAATCCCCACAAACAGTGTGAAGGCTGCGAAGAAGATCGTTGACATTATGGCCGGTAATAAAAGTCTCAAAATTACCTCCGCAACTTGTGCTTACTAACCTCATGAAGATGCCAAAAAGTTGACGGAAGAAGTCAAAGAACAATGCCAAGAGGCACTCGAGGCAACGCTAAAGGACCACCCAGAACGCGCACGCGTCTGGCAAAAAGAAGATGATGAAGAAAATGTCTCGGACAAAGAATATCTATCAGAGCAGACTTCGTCAGATCGACACACGTGGAAAACTACCGATGCGACCACAGTTCCCACTTCGGTAGAGCCTGAACCGCCAGCACCTGTGGCAGATCAAATTGTCGAGAATTCATTGCAATTGCTCACTCCGTCTACTGTCGCTAGGATCGACGAGAGGGTAGATCAGTGTGATGCGGAGACGACCTGTTCCGTTGACTCCAATCCAAATGACCGAAAGCTATCTTATATTCAAGCTTTCAGAGACGAGCTAGTCAAAGATGCACCTATTTCAAAACTCCCCGATACCAATATGCATCATGTTTTGAAAGCTTTTGCTTGGAAGCTACACCGAGAAAGCTCCGACCCTTTCCAATGGGGTGCAGCCGTCGATATTTATTGTAATCTAGAGTGGGTGTGACTCAAGCCACTGGCGAATTCTGTCTAATTTTATGTGTCTAGACCATTGATGAAGCTGTTAAATCCTAACAGCTTTTACCGATCCGAAGAATCCGGTAGTGAACACGAAGATGAAAATGTTGAGCAGGACGGTCCGTCGCGGCCGGCATTTCGGAAGAACCAAGACGATATTGCCAATTGGGCCGCCGCCGTTGATCCAGACAAAATCCCGGATTACAATCTGGTTGATGACGACCCAGTCTCAGACACAGCCCTCCCTCAGTTGCAAGAATACGAGAAGCTCGTTCGAGACTCAGATGCTTATCACTGGCTTCTGTCAGAGATACGTCAACATTGTCAGCTTGAATTTGGAGATCCTAACTTGATGCTCAGCATCAGTGAGACAGTTCGAAACAGACTCCGAGCTCATGAGTCTCTACGGAAGATGAGCCGACGAATGGCGCTCCCATTTGTCAAGATGACTTTCCAACTCGATTGGGATCCAAAAGACTTTATTTACAAGCAGGGGCTTAATCATCCTTTCGTCGGGGCCTTAGAGAATGTCTACTGTTTAACAGGCTCTTTTAACAAAGTCCAGGCTGCAACCGTAAAAGAGTACATTTTTCAGACTTGGCCAATAACTGGAGGGCCTATTTTTCATTTGTTGCAAGAACTTATCACTCTCCCTAAAGGCAGAGAATGCTCATGTGAGGCCTGATACAATGATCTCACAAAGGTTACGATACTGACGCCAGAACCTCCAGATCTACTGCCAATGCCCAAAATGCAGCAACTCAACAAAACCGGTCTACAAGCCTCTATGCGCAGGCCAGAACTCACAGCATGTATTTCTTCATCCTCTTTGTGCTCTATAACTGCCACTGGAGATAGATACTTTGTATCCGAGATTGCCGAACAAGTCGGATGGCTGGCATCAGCCATGCGGTCAGCCTCAAAAAGCAAAGGCATAGTAACCTGCTCCCCTCGCCTTACACAATTTAAGTTTGGAGAAAATACTCAAGAGCTTCGCGGAACAATGGCAACGGGGTTTTGCCTCATGGTATTCGACTTGGGAAAGGAGCAAGAAATTTGCACTACAAGTCGTGAATTCTGCCGCTCTTCACAATTTCGCAGCCACACTTTAGTCAGTGGTTACCCCATACATCCAGGACTAGTTATCACCGATGAGATGGTACACGCAGCGAACCCTGACACAGAGGACGAGACACAGAATTCAACAACTCAAGTCGATGAACATATGGACCATGGCGATTCTCGCCGGATCTCCTTAAATTCTCAATCTCATCATAACTTGTTTGCCCAACATACAATGAAAGCGAAGCTATACAGATGGTTTGTAGTATTCTTGTACCTTGTAGGATTAAGAGAGCAGGATGTCCCAGTTGGCCACAAACGGATAAGATGGAAAAACGTAAGTACCTGAATCGCAGATTTGCTGTTTTATATTTATTAATTGTCACAGAAACGCGGCAGAGAGATCTATGATGACTACGTGGAGCATGAGTCTGGCGCGCTGCAAGTGCTACAAGACTATTTGAACTTATCAGCCTATCGATCGAAGACCCAACATGGCCAAAGTCATAATTCGGCGTGTAATGTTGCTCCCGGCTCCTCCAACAATTTGGTGGAAGAGAATCCCAGTGGATCTAGAGATATTGCTGGGGAGGAACTCGCATCTCGACATAGAGATGCCAATAACAATGGATTTCAGGAGGACCTCGAAATGTGTGAGTTGACTCCGAAGACTCTTCATATTATGTCTTGTATGGAGGGAGGGCGATATGCGGTCGATCTCAGTCAAGAACAGATTGCACATGTCGTAAATGACCAGCAACTCTTCCGCATATTGCGGGATAGTTATCAGAAACAGAAGGGAGGCTTAAGATCAAATTGGTCGTTGAGGACCATAAACAGCATTCATTTCATGAAGGTAAGATATTCTTCATGTCTAAAATAACGTCTTACGAAAATATTTTCTGCTAATATAAAGCCTAGTTCGTGTATGGAGGCTCTAGATATATTGATGTGAGGTGTCATGACGCCATTTGTGAGCTTGGCAAAATATGTAACTGTCTCCCTCCAACTAACCGTGTCCGCCCTGAGGGAACGGAGTACGAATGCAGTCCTATCCCATCTAGGTTGTCACCACCTGTTGGACCTCGGCTTATGATGGACTTTTTCACTCATCCTGACGATATAGAGTCAGGTTCAACGCTCGTCTTGCGGCAACTACCAAAGAGGACATGTGGAGAGCTTCAAACACAATATTCAGAAACGATTGAGGCATGGGGAATATATTTCAAAGAAGATTGGGACTGGAAAAAAATCTGGTGGATACTTGGCATTGGCTTTTTTCCACCAAGCTTGTTGTTCGGTATATTATGGGGAATCTTGAAGCAAGACATGCAAGGTGCGTTTGGAATAGCAAGTTGGTGGATGACGGGAGCTACAATAGTTGTCGGTATAGTCGGAACAAATGCCTGGCGTATTTAGATCATTGTGTTGGCATTGACAGGAAAGGTTTAAATTTGGTTGCATTGATGGCAGGAGCTGTGTTACAATGATGATGGAGGAGGAATTCCTCGTCTGACGACCCTGTCCAAATCCCCCTATAAATCCCCCTACAATCTGAGACGCCCTAGTCCCGGATCCCTGTCTCGGGCCCAGAGGCCACGTAACCTTTCTCTCACTGCCCTTGCATTCACATATCCACCCACACACACGCGGAATCTAACATATACATCAAATATGGCTTGCAGAGCCTTTTTCCATGAGCGAACAACACGATTATCCTGTAGTGTTGTGCGCAAAGCTTCACCAGCCTATTTCCTGACTGTTTGTCACTTATTGCTTAGGTGCGCAGCAAGCAATGCTTACTCGACTGCCGTTGATTCCTCTGCCTGCTGTTCACTGGTCGCCATAGTTTGTCTGCTCATTGAGCGTCCACCCTTATTCCGGGGTGATGGGCTTGTCCAGTAAGTGTAGATGATGGTCGGCGGCTCTGCTCTAGTTGCTGAGATTAGAGTGGCTCCTTCGGAATTGACCAAGGCCTCGTATTAGCTAGATTTGTACGATAGTGGAAGCAGGTGGCAGGATGCCAAGGAACATAGGCTTAAAGCCACTAAGTTCAAGGGAATGTTCCCGTTTCTGAAGGCCAATATATGAGGAAATATAGTGCCTTTCAGAAGAGGAGTCATCATCGAAGAATTAAGCATCACAATCAATCACTTCTCAGTCTCTTCATCAAATCCATCTCTTTGATTCAATCTCTTTAGCCCTGTCGATTACCACTGTTGCAAATTGCTACCTTACACCTATGTAAAGGCACATAACACAACAAATAGAGACTCCTACTCTGGCGGGTTGCGACCTCCAACCGCTCCCTCACCTGTTTCAACTCCTCCTTCGTGTCTGCTACTTCCTGTTGCAAATCACGAATCGCCTTGCATAGCTGCTGCTCCTGTTCGGGTTGTCGTTTCTTCCATTGCTGCATAAACTCTGTTTAATCCGTCGACGCGGCTTTCAATTCCTTCAACTCTTCTAGCACCCTAAGGAGCATCGGCTAGCTAGCAAGGAGCTGCTGTAGCAAAACGGTTTCCCAGAATGCGATCCACGACTCCGAATCTTAAAAAGGAGAAATTTGCCGCGGAAAAGAGGCTGCTGGACGAGGTAGGCAAGTTTACAAAGAGACTAGATTCAGCACTCCCTGGCAAGCATACCAAACAGATACACGCCAGCCAAAAAAAGTACGGGCGGCCATCACGAAGCAGCGGCTTAGAAGCGGCTCAGGAGTCGCTCATGAACCGCACAGGGAGCCGTAATGGGAGCTCCCTGTGGCTCCCTGAGCGGCACCTGATTTTCGCCTGAGCTGGTGTGGCTAAAAGCGGCGATGCCAAGCGTCGTGACGCACGTGGAATAACACATTATGTCAAGTTTATAGCTTATTCTGTTCAGAGATTATACCTCCTTCACCTGGTTTCGAGCCTCTGATCTATGGCTCGACGCCTACAGAACGTGACTTCGACATGTCGCAAGACCCATTCGTAATAAGAGATTGCCCAAAAGTCACCAAGCTTTGCACACTCCAGGCACATCCAACCATGCTACGATTTATTGTCCTTTGCCGGATAATATCGTTTATGTGCGGCAAATGTGTAGACGATCATGTATAGACCGCGAGCAAAATAACGAGCTCCATGTCCTTGAAATGTTCAGCTGAACGTCATCTATTATTGCAAGCTACTAGAAGCTTGTTTCTCAATATCTATTATGCTATCAGGGCTAGTTACTACTACGCTATTAAACTAGGGGAATAGAAAGACACAACAAAGCTATAGCTCAGGACTTCCTTAACTATATATGCAAGAGATAGATTTCATCCTAGAGCACATCGTGGATATATTAGCAGTAGTTTAAGTAGCTTTTACGAGCATAATCGGCCAGTTCTTTAACAGAAATAACAACAACGAAGTACAAAAAGGTATGTCTTGACATCGAAACCGTCTATAGCTAGTCTAAACCTGCTGACCTCGTAATAAAGCGGCACGGCACAGTTTTAGTTACAAGATGGAGTTTACGGTCACCGCGCCCGTCTGTCCGCTAGCCACCAGAGCACATTACGACTTTCCCACCCACGTCTGAGCGTAGCTTGACATGCTGAGATGGACTGGTAATTTAAAATCTAGTTGAAAATGCGCCCTAGAAACGACTTCTTTCTAGACTGTGACGGATGGGCCGCGGGCGGTTTGACTTGCATTCCACGGACCCTCCACAATAGTCCCAGCAGGCTGGCAACAACCACCTCCTCTGTCACAGAACTATCATTTGAAAGGTCTACCGGCAACAGCAGGATCCCTTCACTGTGGCATAGGGATAATGAAGGACTTTGACTAATGTTATGGTATATCGCTCTAATATGGTCGGGCTCTGGACGTGAGTCTTTGCTATTCTCTCCCTTAGCAGGATTGATTTCCACGAGAGTGTATCTCAATGGGCCGCTTTCTAGCGGATGGATCTGCCATTGTAGCTTCTTTGTTGCGTCACAAGCCGAGAAGGTGAAGAAGGGGTGCCGAGTAGTCCCGGCACTCGAGATAGTGTCCAGGATGGGGAAGGAGGCGAAAATATCAGTGTCCTTATCGACAGCCAACTTATAATCATCAGTTGAGCTCGGCAGGGAACTGTTTCTGTATTAATTCTTGGTTCTTGATTCTGTAGTAGAGTTTCTCACATGACCGCGTTTTGACCCTGGCTTCCCTCTGGCAGGCTTCGCAATGCCACAACAACCTCGTTAGCATTAACATGGGCATTAGCAGCGTACTGCGCCTCATTGTCTTCTAAACTCATTGGAGGCTTTTTCATAGTCCCAAGTCGAGTCATGAAAAGACGGCTCCCCATGAGAGCGTCGCCAATAATGTCGCTTCCACCCATCGGAGCATAACCAATGGCATGCTTATACTCAGAGGTCACATTGTAGACTCTGATGTGAAACTCTGAGTTCCTGTGAGCAGGGATATGCAACACCCGCGATAGGTGAGCAGGTGTTGCCGACGGATTTCGGACAAGGCCCTTGTCGAGAAGCCCGGCAGTACTTCTCTCTTGCTGCTTAGCCGAACTCAAGTTTTCGTAGCCTTGGGCGCCTGCGAATGCGGACATGATCAAAACTAAGTGGATGAGCGACGATGCGTGTGTGGTAAGGACAGTGGAATGGTAAAGCTCCTAAACCCAGCACATATAGATATATTAAACAGATAAATAGCGCATTTTTTACAGATACGGAAACCTCCGAACCAACGTAAGTGTTGGAATCTTGCCGCCAAGCACACAATAAGAGCACGGAGCGAGTCACGTGGCCACCCTTCGGCCACCCTATTTATACGAGCATCTTGAGCCTCGTATCCTGACTTGTTTTTCCCCTCTTAGATAGACATAGATTATTATTGAATATATTGTATTTTGATGCATTTGATCTAGATCAACTTGCACAGCACCCCTGTGTAGCCCACAGTAAGATTGGCTCAGGATCTCCCTCGGGATGAGTGACAATCAATATAGCGGTGTGACTTGGTACCAATCAGACAAGTGTGCGCATTTGCCAAGCCTGCTCAACCTGACCGGCGCATATAGAGAATGCATGTGCCCCACGGTGTGCCGCATTTTGACTGAGTAAATGCTACATTCAATCGGGCCGAATCACTACCCTGGGATGGCAGGGTTATGGGCAGGGCTATGGGCAGGGGAGTGCCATAATAGAAGATCCTCAGCTACCCAGAAACTTTTATCAGAATCGATCAGATTATGAAAACTATGTGAAGATAGGCTCTATTTATAAGGAAAAGACTACGTATTGTTAATTCCATCTTCTAGATTTATTTTAATTTTATTTTATATTTGTTTTTACTTGTCGAATATTTTTTTCATCTGTCCTTAACGAACGGCGAGGTGACCGGACATGTATTGTAATGCGGGGCGAATTCCGGGACCACCCATGGACTAGCAGCTGACTCCTGAACTTTAACAGTCATTCTGTCGGACGATGACATTCCAGTCGGTCCAATGAAATGCCTGTCCACTGACTTCCCCGGCATGAAATCCGAAGTCAAGACGACTAGCACATCAGTCCCAAACTGTTGGAATCTCGCCGCCAAGCACACAACAAGAGCACGGATATCGTCACGTGGTCACCTTTCGGCCACCCTATTTATATGGGTATCGTAGGCATCATATCTTGACTTGTTTTTCTCTTCTTAGATAGACCCGACTATTATTGAATATATGGCATTTGAAGCCGATGATCTAGATCATTGCACAACCCTGTGCAACCCACACAAACCCTTTGTGCTCCATCAGCAATCGAGCCCCAGCCCTCTAGGGTCTTGGGGACCCTCGACTATCTGCCAAAATTTCAGTGATCAGAGCTTAATGTTTGAATAGACTGCTCACTTACATCATTACACCACCAAATACCCGTTCCGTACGAGCAACTGACCCTCCCCTGGTCCAAGGGATAAATCTAGTCATAGATCTATGTTAGCAGTAAAACTATTGCGTAGGCGGAAGCGAGCCTCAAGGGTGACTGCGATGACTTAATGTGAGTTTTGGGCTTGACAGATTGGATTTGAAGGGCTACAAATAAAAAGTTTCTAATGGGTCTGTCAAAAAAAAAATGAAAACTTCATCTATCATCAACACCTCATTTTCTTCAACATCGTCACAACACTTGATCAATCCATTCGTAACTAGTTTTTCCACTTTTGCTAAATTGCTCCTGTGAATGCTCATAACGCAAAACATTTCGACTACAATTCTATGTTCACAGCTTGCAAAACTGGAAAACGGGAATCCTACTTCTCTTTAAGACCACATGGAAGCTTTCTAGCCACCGCCTCTATGGCTTAGGAAACACGCGACGCGACCCCTTTCCAAGCACCAAGTAGAGAACTACCAGAGCCTGTGTCGAGTCAATCTTACTACTCGGCACGGAACGAGTATCTACTATTTAGAAGCCCTCGCCGCAGTGCAGGCGGTGGGTTATTGAGGATCAATAACATACTGTTGAGCTTTCTGAGCAGCGTGGCATAAGTCTCGCTCAAGCGTGTCCACTCTAATACTAAAGTGCCTACTCCAGCGGGACTATTTATTTCCGAGCCTCCGATTCCTTGTGTAGGGTTGAGGTATGCGGAGCCATTGGGGATACCAGTTTGGTGTTAAAAGCGATGCAAAGACTGTCGGCAAGGGTCTGGGCTTGTTGGAGAAGAATTTTGACGTATTTGGAGTGGGTACTGTCGATAGATGCCGCGAGGGACCGGTGAGGAGGTCATAGCCTTGCGTGGTGTCAGCACATATCCCAACTGGCCAGCTTAAAAGCCGCCGTGGCCTCGTGGGTTACATACCGGAAAGCAACCTAGCGAGGTAATGAATATTTGTTTCGAAGAGAGAAATGGAAGAAAACATTTCCTTCGTTGTGGTGAAATCGATGGTATCGACATACTGGAGAAATCTTATTAACCGTGCCGACGTCTTCCATAATGATGGCAGTACTCAGCGCGTCGATCGCAGTAACTCCGCAGGCGATCCTGTTAAATCCGCATTCAGTGTGCGATTTTTAATTAAACATCGAAATATGAGCTGGCAAAACACATTTGGTCCGTTCCCGTAGTCTGTATCGCGTGGTCGCGATATAAGCCCTCAGCTCCCTGTGGCCTCGTAACTTCAATAGTTGCTCAACCAGTCTCCTTAGTCTTATCTCTCGACTGTCTCCATCTTATCCCCCTCCACAGACTGATAACCGTGCATCCTATTCCACATACCCCTACCACCCCAACAAACATGGTAAAGTACCGTCCTCTCCCTACAGCCTTCACCAGCGGACCAATCACTGCTGCCGATGCCGCGCTCGACGCTACTCATCATTTCGTCCGGGTGTTTCTTGGTAACAGTGTTGACTGTGCCGGAGACGGCGCACGTGGTGGTGGGGAATGGATCGATGCCGCAAAGAGGATTTGGCGGCCGTGGTGGTCACTTATCAAGCCTAGAAAGCTTCCCGAGAATATTGGAGAGACTTCTCGGGCAGAGACTGTAGGACCGGCGCTTAAGAGAGGAAGATGAGACCTGCTGGATGCGCTCGCCTCACTTCGTATTATCATCTACCCTGACGCTGCCGCCGTTCTCTGTATGATATCAACCTCGTACTCTGTCTACTATACTTTTGAAGTCGCTATTCCCACCATCTTTGCCGATATTTACGGCTACAACGAGCTCTATCTGGGCCTTGCGTTCTTTCCGGGCCTCGCCGGCATGACCATCATCGCAGGCAACGTCGCAAGCAAGCTGGTGGACCACAACTTCGCCGTTACTGTGCGCGAATTCAACACCGACCCGGAAAACGCAACAGCCTCGAGGTATCGTGGCAGCAACAACCTCGACGACTTCCTCATCGAGACAGCCCGCTACCGGCACATCCTCCCCTTCATCCTTGCCGAGGCCATCCTCGTGACAGGCTACGGCTGGGCTGTCCACTTGCGCATCCATCGTTCTGTGCCACTAATAATGCAATTCTTTACCTGCGCCGTCTTGACGCTATTGAGCCACACGGCGAGTGTTCTGCTGGTGGATATCTTCCTGGACAGGTCAAGCATCGCGTACGCATCGGGTCAGATCGCGAGCTGCGAGCTGCAAACGCCCACACATAGCCCCCCGTCGAATACGCCGCGGCTCCTGCGGCCACGGGGCCCAAAACCGAGAGTTCATTACACGTCGACAGCATCAGGCCTAGCATGCTTCCCCGCTCCGCCAACCCGGCCGCGTCCGCGACGATCCCTTACGCGATGGCGGGGATGACCGAGTCTCCTAAGCTCTGCACCGCCCTGAGAGCCATGAGCGCGGCGTAGCTGTACCTGTTCAGGACGAGACCCAGGCTAGCACAGGCGTACAGTCCGATCAGGCACAAGAGGACCGGTCGACGGCCATGAGTATCGGCCACGGAGGCGAAAATGCCCGGGGTTATGGCCTGGAAGGTGGCGTAGACTGTGATGGTGAGGTTGGATGTCCTGGATGGAGACGGAGAAAGCTCTGCTGAGGAGCGGGATAAGGGGGAAATAGACCGTCGCGGTGGGCGTGGAGAGGAGCATCGTGACCCCGAGGTGGTATATCCGGTAACACCGCATCCGGCTAGAAAAGACGGAGTACACTTGGCCGTCTTCTTCTCCTTCCCACTTGAGCTAAACCTCAGTCTCTGACACTTGGTCCTGTGTTGGGAGTGGGGAATTTCCGCACCTTGATTGTGACGGAGGGCAACTCATGCAGGGAAAGAAAACAAACATGCAGACTGAAAACGTGTTTGGTACCCCACCGGCTCTTTCAGGGAAAAGTACCTGTAGGTTACACAGGGTCTTCTGTTAATCACGCCAAGTAACAAGTTGTATATTACTCGTGCCCCCGTCTATATTGGAAGGGGTCCCTTTCGTACCAAAAAAAACGCGTGCCGTGATTAGTGTTCTGGTGATTCTGACAAGAGCTATGAATAATAGGCGAAGTTTTTATGATTTCATCTCCAAGGGCTCCCTCAAGTTTGTTAACAGAAAATGTGTACAAAAAAAAAAACGGCATTACGAGAGTGGTACTTCGCAGACCCTCTTGCAAGTGGCCCGGCCCACCCTGAGTATTTACGCCGGGAACTTAGTGCCGGTCTTAATGAACAGTGCCGTGGTCGTGAGTATGGCGTGACTTAAATAATCCCCAAAGACGTTTTGATGCGGCAGGCTTGTCGTAGTAAGTCAGCGAAAGTAGGAAAGGGGAAAGAACAGTCACCTTTGACAAATAAAGGAGGGTCAGGATTCACTTCACCGGACATTCCATCCACCGATTTTCTCTGTTTATTCGTTACCTTCGTCAACCTTCTTTTCCAATTGATCCGATCAGGCGCGCGCCTAGCTGGTGAACACAATGTAATAGAACGAAGTTATATTAGATCTACACCCACCGAAACTCGTTGTAGCTTCTGTTCGCGTTTTTTTCTTTGCTAATAGTACACACTCATCGTTCTCTGAGGATTATGATGCAGTCAATCATCACTTTTCTTTTGCAAGCTCCAGCTCTTGTCGCGGTTTGTGAGCGGTTTGAGCCTGTTGCAGAGCGTCAGTGGCACCACGGTGAGCCTATACCGGGCAATTATATTGTCGAGCTGAAAAACAAGGCATCTATTGAGCGAATCCTCACCAGTATTTCTATCACGCCTTCTCTGAACTATTCCAGCTCATTCCATGGCTTTGCCGCCCCGCTGTCAAATGAACAAGTAAAAGCGCTTGAGAACCATCCAGATGTTAGTGGTTTCTAAATACAAAATGAAATGAAATGAAAACTGCTAAATAAAATTCAGGTAGGCTTTATTGAGCCAGATCTAGCTATTTTCTCTTCTACCCGTATAATGGATAGTGAAATGGCTCATCCTAGAGGTTTAACACCTGAGCACGAAGTGACAAGGGATCAGACGATTCCTTGCGAAACTACGCGCAAACGAGTTTATCAACGGTTTAAGCACAAGAAAGATGATTCAAACGTGAAATTTGTTCCTATCAATGTGGAATTCAATGGAAGTGGAAGTAAAACCATAAATAAAAGAGCTCGACCACCTCCAAAAGGGCTTCCTAGAAGACCCATTTCCACGACTGGGTCTAGGAAGAAACAGGTACAGAGAAATGCACCTTGGAACCTTGCTAGAATCTCGCACCGAAGACGACATTCCACTGCCTACATCTATGATGAGAGGGCAGGTGATGGTACCTGCGTTTATGTTCTTGATTCTGGAATCGATTTAGACCATCGGGTAAGTGTTGTTACTAAATAACTTCGCTGAAAATTCTAATTAGTAAATATCAAGGATTTCGAAGGCCGTGCTTCGCATTCTGTTTCTTTTTGGCCAGACTCGACAAGTCAAAGCCATGGCACCCGTGTAGCAGGAATAATCGGCTCGATTAAGTATGGTGTTGCTAAGAAAACGAAGCTTTTATCTGTTCAAGTTTTAAATGATCAAGGAGCGA
The DNA here is from genome assembly GCA_032433595.1 of Conoideocrella luteorostrata. Lineage (NCBI taxonomy): Eukaryota > Fungi > Ascomycota > Sordariomycetes > Hypocreales > Clavicipitaceae > Conoideocrella > Conoideocrella luteorostrata. The sequence goes on from JASWJB010000109.1 coordinate 41,856, forward strand.
CTACAACGTGAGAAATCTGTTTATTAAAGTATGGGAATGGAGTCTAACATGATCATTAGGTCCAAACTTACTGCGGGCCTAGAGTATGTTCTTAATAACGCACAATATCGATCAAAGTATTGTCCCAAGGGCACAGTCGTCAATATTTCTCTGACTATCCCATACTCATTAGCTGTAGACCTCGCCGCAAGGAAGCTCGTTACTAGAGGCTACTTTGTTGTGGTTGCCGCAGGGAACGATGGAGACGAAGTCTCAGAGTCTCCAGCTACTGAACGGCTCGTCTGTACCGTGGGGTCCTCAACAAGACTTGATAAGATCGCTTGGGGTTCAAATCATGGGCTGGACATTAACCTCTTTGCTCCTGGCCAAAGTATTATGAGTACTAGGGCTGGTGGAGGGTACCAGCAGGCGTCAGGAACTTCAATGGCTGCCCCTCACGTTGCTGGCGTTGGCGCGACTCTTTTAGCTCAGGGGATACGTGTTGTCGATCTCTGTAATTATATTACTTCCATTGCTGTTAAAAATGCCATCGATTTGAGAGGTCTAGAGGATGAGACACCTAACCTATTGTTAAGCAATGGATTTACTTAACCAGAGCAAATGTAATACTCATATTTCATTGAGCATGTTGAGAACCTTCGGATATGTAAATACCATAGTAGAAAGGAAGACTAAAATTACCAACGCTTTTGAGGGGAGTAATTCACTGCTTAGAAATAAGGCGAGACAGATACCCTGGCGCTGTGCCAACACAGCCTTAGACTTAGCTATTGCCATGGACCCTGGCGCGATTAATAGTGTATTATATTAAGTACCTTGAGCCCGCGCTTTTGTTCCAGCCGAGGAAAATATCCCTCCGGCCCCACTCCTGCTGCAGCAAGGGTTTGGGAGTTGTCAAAAATTCTTCAATTCCACTTAAAGGGCGTTTTTCTCACGAGCAATCCAGTCAACGGATGATTCCGAAGGAAAATTCCGCCGTTGCATCCTGACATCGTATGATAGAAATAACGCTATTGTCGATATTTCTCAAATTAGAGGTAAACTAATTCTTCTTTACTCAGCTGGAAGTTGATTATGTTGATATGTTTTAGCATATTTGGACATATTTAGTTAATTAAAGTATATATAGTTATTACAGTGTGAGTAATAGGTAGTAATACTCACCGACTTCCAGGCTCTTAACTAAAAGTTAGTTTAAATTAAAATGTAAGTAATTATACAAATTAATTATTCTCCCTATTTAAAATAGAAGAGAAATCAAATACTTGCTAGACAAATAACTATTAGCTATTAGTTCGTAATAAATAGAACATTGCGCAGAAGTAGTATGCTTTAGCTTAGAAGTTTAAATTTGAAGCCGGTTATTTTCCGGCCCACCTATTAACACCTCTTTGATTAAATTTGTCTTTATCTATCGCTACAGCAAAAAGCTCCTTACAACCGAATAACTTGCAAATAATAGTTTAGTGTATAGTAAGCTCTAATATATAAAGTAAGTATCCGCTGTTAGGAGTAATGCCTAAAATTTTACATTTAACAATAGAAACTAGACATAATCTCACTTTCAAACTGTGAAAAGAAGACTTCTTTATGCATCTTTCTGCCCTTTTTCAGAAATAAAATGCGTATATTTATTCTAATTTTTACATTCCTCACCCTCAGCAGGGCATATCCAATCCACAACTCTGAAATGCTTAAATCACAAAATGCTAGTCTTCCCAATACAGCAAGCATTTTTATTAACATAGGGAGAAGCAATAACAAACACAAAGTTACCAACCACTCCACTGTAAGCAACTTAACCAACTATGTTTCCAGGGCCCAGAAGCAATATAATTACAAGCAATCGACTATAAGTGTGCTGCAGCACCTCAAAAAAGCTGTGGCAGGTTGCTAAATAGCCGTAAATTAGGGCGAAAACATTCCCAAAATTAAGAAGACAATGCGCCGCCCTCATTCTGTTAAAGGGCAGATCATTCATAAGCCCTACCAAGGCGAAAAGGGTTCTACATCAACTCCAAATCAACTTTATAAACCCAGCCATAGTAAGCAAAATCAATCACCGATGTTGATTTCGGCTATGTTAATTTCACATATAGGGAGCCTAACTCTACAGCCAAGAGGATTATCTGATCTTAAAAAGCTATTCAATAAATGTCTAAGGCGTCGACCGTACAAAGAATGTAGAATACCCGAAAGACCACTCGAAAACTCGCCACAGGTTGCAGCTCAACCCGGTAACCTAATTCGGCCATCCAGTAATAGTGGCCAATCATCAAAGGAACGCACCCCTGCTTCAACTCTGAAAGAAACTGGTCAACCTTCACGTGGCCGTGGTCACCGGTCAAGATATCGTGGCCAAATAGTACAAGACTACGATCAATTATCAAGACAGTATTACCAAACATCAAGAAACCGTGGTATGCCATCAAGTAGCCGTGGTCAGCCGTCAAGAGACCGTAATTTGTCGTATTCATCACCTCAAGCTGTCAAGTTAGATAGAAAATTAATAAGCACTCGTCCAAAATCTTCCACCGAAGATCGCAGGTTATCAACAGCTTATTATTCGCTCTCGCCTCGGAACATCCTCGTCAATTCTTAAATGATCTTGCCTCAGGGTGTACGAACAATGAGCAATAAATTACGGAAGAGGATAAAAGACGAGCCAAGACCGTGTTGTTAAAACGAGAATTGCTTCTGTCGGGAGCATGAGTGCTGTATATAGCTAGATTCGCAAGGCATGAGACAGAGCGGTTTGGAGGACGATATCAGCGGCTAAGGCATCTAGGTTAGAGATTTACGAGCGCTGATAAGAGCTATAAATAGGACGTATACATGGCTCTTCAAGAATGTCAGCATCATCATTTTCAGTCATCAATTTCAATCTGTTCGATTAAATCTCTTTTATTTCTGCTAGTTTCTACTATTACAAATTATTCTTCAATTCTCATAATGCAATAGTTATTATTTAAACACTGTAGTATTACGTAAATATAATAGGAATAAACCCTTTTAGAAATGCTATGCGAGATAGAAACTTAGATTTATTTCGTAGTGGATCTATGAACCTCGTTGTATTGCTATTTAGTCCAAGGACTTTCTGGCAATTTTTAGTTTGTCATTAACGTCGGCTTTGCTATTCTCGAGCAGCAGCTTTAATACAGCCTCACACTAGTTATGAGCGGCCCACGCTGCTGACAGTCCCTCTTGGATCTTTCGCAAGAGCAAAGCTCGAAGATTCGTTGGTTTGTCGCTAAATTGCCCTCATCCCGAAAACCAGAATGAAAGAGGTCGTCGAGAAACGTAGTGATCCTTTCCGGGTCTGTCTGATATTTGCGGTTAATGTGCTCTTGTCGGGTCTTCTATTGCTCATACATTTATTGCTATCTAGTAGTACTACAGTTGACAGCAGACTGGAAACTGTTAGATATCTCTGTGGCCAGTCGTTTTCCTAAGGAACTTGAAGCAGATAACTCGCCAAAGCGAGATTCTGCTCTTTCATTGGTTAACCGACCTTACGTAAATAAACCAGGGTTTCGTTTGGGAGCCTGCATGATTGCTGAGACGAGAATAGTTCCATGTCAGGATGATCACTACCGTACACAAGTGAGTAGCAGAGGCCTTCGTCACAAGAATTGTCTGTGGACTATCTATGGTGAGCTTCCCGCTTTAGTCATGTGGCGTCACAGTAAGGCAATTTTCGTGGTGGGAGGGTGAACACCCCTGCCGAAGAGCTTGCGACTCTTTAGTCTCATAAAGCAGAAAGTCTCAATATTTGAATGTAGGTATAGTAGCCTGTTGAAGTCCCTAAGATACCTTTGGTTGGGTCCTACTGCGTGTTTGTTTTCTCCTACTGCATGTTTGCTTACCCTCCGCCTGCGGGGGTTCTATTCGTCTTCTCTGCTGTTGACATGGCTGGCAAACCTTAGTTCTTGTATAATCCGTCACGACAAGACGACAAGAGGGCAAGAGGCGCAGCAAGCATCCGCCGTTTCACGGGTACTAGTGCTAAGAAGGAGGCACAACCAAGCTAAAGCAACTTCCTCTTCTAGAATAATATTAAGAGTCTGGACGCTTTGGGTTTTTTATTGGCCAATATGCTTATGGGAGGGTTATAATTTAATCACATGTCCCCTAGCTGTACGGGCTATTGTCGACGTTTCGTGCTCCTCCGTTACTCATGACCTATGTCAGATCGCTGCCACCTCCCTAACTAGGTAGGTATGTGAGGTAACGCCGGGTTAATGTATCTCTTTGATGACCGTAAGGCCACAATGAAGTTCCTAACAGGGATTCATGGCCAATCGAGAGCAAAATAATTTGAAGCACTTATCCTACCTGCTATTTTATACTATAATAAAAGTACTAACGGGTAGAAGTTGTTACAAAAAGCCACATTCATTACATAACGTCACAACACTAACGGCTACTAAGGTCACTCCAGATCACCCATGATAACAGGAGTGCCCGTGAGTCGTGGGACATGAAGCGCGCTAAGGCAAGAGGCTCGTGGTAATGCGTTTCTTCACAGTCCAACTTCCTAAATAAAGCATGTGAATTGACAGTGATCAAAGGGAACGGTCCCAAAAACGTCGTCTTTATTTATGCAGCCTCTTCCCCTGGTAGATTAACGTCGGTTCCTTCCATCTATTATATCTAATCAATTTTAAGTTCTTCAACAGACAAAATGAGAACTGCCTCCTTGAGGCCGCAGAGCTAACAGGCTGTTAGACCCAGTGCTTTTGCAGCTACTTCAATGAAGTCAAAAAGTATCTATCCCTTGTATGGATAAGGCATGCGGTAGCTCCTATGGTGGTAAGATATATGCCGTTGTAGCCATGGATCCAAAACTTATAGTAGTTATGTTGAATCTGGTCCTAATTAATCATCTCCATGCCTTATATAAATATTTACACAGCTAGCACACATTTTTCACCAGTCTTAGCCACTCACTTACGCGTACTTCCATCACGCACAAAGACCAAGACGCCGGTTGGTTTAATAAAGCTATTACATACAGCGTATTATCCCAGAACAGACGCCATAGATGAATTAAGGTGGTGTTAGAAATACGAAGTATCAACATAGGCTAGCTATGGTTCCGAACCTTAAAAAGGCTTTTTTTACTTCTAGTTGGCTAGTAAACTAACTATTGTGGCAGGGATAGGCAAACCATAGAAAGCTCCCGGCCTTAAGTTATACACAGCTACTCATACTTTTCACAGAGGCTAGTTTGATGCACTATAGGTCCGGTGTTGCATCTTTGGGTTTAGGAGGACATGCTTTGTAATAAACTTACTAGAATGGAGACCAAGCCTAGACAAGTAGTGTCAGCGCATTGAAGTAAACCGCTATGACATTGAACACCTGCCTAAATAGGAGAGCTGCTAAGACATGTGCCATTAGATTATTTATTGAAACTAGATTATGAAAAAATTAATTTGCGTCAATTTAAGACTAGTTTATTGATGTATATTGCACGAGAGAAGAACTTTCTATCAATCTTGAGGCTTAATAAAGCGCTGGGATGCTAGTTAGGTGATCGAGCGATTGCTGTGGTAGAACGAGACTAAGCCGTCAAGTTTCCGCTTCTCTTCTTGACTAGTTGCTCCCCATTATACCTAGACAGTTAATTTTAGCGGTTAAGCAAAGCGGCAACTGTGACTTGCAGAAGAGATATGCCCGAGCGTTCGGGAAGCAACTAGCTAGATGATCATATAGTCATTGCCATTACGGCTCGTGACATTTTACCGTGCCAAGGCAGCCGTATTCTTAGTGTTTGATGGGGAAGAAAGCGGAAAGCAAACCCAGTTCAGCCCTGGAGTTCCATTGGGCACCTACTTAAAGCAGGTAAGTGAACAAGGCATTGGGCTGTGGGTGGCATAGCGTGCAAGCGTGCGTTGAAACTGGCTTTTTCGTTATGAAGCAGGCTTACGGAGTACTCTAGCGCAGAATCAGCTAGCTCTCCCCGCAAATCAATTAAGGAGCAAGTATACGCACTGCCCCCTCTTGGGCTCCTCCAATCGGGGACGCAGCGAAATAGGGGCCAGAGGAACTCCGGCCTCCTCCATCCGCGACCAGCGGAACTAGAGCGTCAGAAGGTGCTGGCACCGTCGTGGCTGCGAGGCCCCAAGGGATTGCGATGGCCCGGCTTCCGCCGCCGACGCGGGATTTTGCATGGCCACGTCCAGCAATGGCTCCGTGAGTTGTGTTAGAGCTCACTGGGGTCGTACGAATACGGCGGCTGGGTCGATGCAGTGATCTGAGCGGACTGACGACGGCTGATCCTGCAGACTTCAAACAAACACACAACAGCTAGCTCGACGAGGAGGGTGCGGCGACACGAGTTCATCGGTGGCTTAACCGCCCTGCGCTACCCTGTCCGGGCTGGATTACTACCTCGTATTAATATACCAAATCTGTTTTTAATCGCTTCATATCTTTCCTAGCATAGAGTGCTCATCAAGATGATGACCACCATATCCCACTTCCTACTCCTAAGATATAATGGTTCATTGGTTCTAAGCCAGCAGAACTGCTCTGTTGGGCAGATCGTTGGATAAAGAGCCAAAGTATTATCCCAGCCAATACATTACCTCCCATTCGGTTCGCGTTCTTGTGCCTCGCTGCGCCTCGACGCTAGCGCTGGAAAAGTGTACTTTGCGTTCAAGCTCAACGCGGCCTCACAGGTCCGTCCGTTGTCATTCGTGTCAAGACGAGGTGCTATGAGACCTGGACCAGTATAAGTACGAGCGGCGGACCGGCAGTTAGAGACAGCGAACCGTCTATTTCCCGTACACGATACACTTATAATATTGCCTCTCTACCGTAGTATACTTTATCTCGATCATGGTGCGCTCGCTTATCCTATCACTCCTCACGGCAGCGTCTTCCGTGCTCGCGTCGCAAAAGCAAGTTCCCGGCGCGTATATCTTCGAGTTTGAGGGTGGTCATGTAAGTACTCAACGCTAATTCTTCGAATCAGGGCGATGAAGAACCTGACAACTGCGTTTCTAGGACTCATCCACATTGTTCCGCGCCGTCGGTGACGAAGGCACTGCCCGCATGCACCTGGACTACAAGCTATTCAAAGGTGTGTCCGTCAACTCCACGACGTGGAGAGAGCACATGAAAAGGCCCAGAGGTTGGCTTCCCTGCATTCTGTTAAGAATATGTGGCCCATGCGCCTTTACGGCATTCCTGAGTTCACGGTCTCGTCCGTTGGCATGCCAAACCTCAGCGTCCATGGTACTAGGGCTTGGGCCAACAAGACTACCAACGACACCTATTCAACGCACGCCATGGCCCAGGTCAACAAGCTGCGTGCCAAAGGATTCACCGGCAAGGGCATCAGAATTGCCGTCATCGACAGTGGTGTAAGTGTGTTCTATGACATTTCAAGTGACGACTGCTCACGCTCCGCAGATTGACTACACCCACCCAGCTCTCGGCGGGTGCTTCGGCAACGGCTGTCTCGTGTCTTTTGGCACGGATCTCGTCGGAGACGCCTTCACCGGCGTCAATAAGCCGGTGCCCGGCCCCAACCCGAGGGACTGTCTTGGCCATGGCTCGCACGTTGCTGGCATCATCGCGGCACAGCCCAACTCCCTTGGCTTCACCGGCGCCGCGCCAGATGTTACCCTCGGCTCATATCGTGTTTTGGGCTGCAGGGGCAAAACTTCGGATGACGCCTTGATCGCTGCATACAGCAAGGCTTTTGAGGATGGCGCCAACATCATTACTGCATCTATGGGCGGAGAAGGTGGCTGGAGTGAGTACCCTTGGAGCATGGTCGTGAGCCGAATCATGGAACAAGGCGTTCCATGCACCTTAGCAGACGGAAACGCTAGCGAAAATGGTCTACTCTACAGCGCCAGCGGCGCGGATGCCAGGAACGCCATCGCGGTTGCTAGCTTTGACAACGTGATTACTCCGGTCTTTCTCTTCGCGTCGCAATATAGCATCGATGGCGGCGAGAGGCAAAAATTTGGCTATGTTCCTACCGAGGAACAGAACCAGTGGAACGTCAGCATGCCTGTCTACGCGACCAGTTTGGACACCACCATCAAGGACGATGCGTGCCATCCCCTGCGAGATGATACGCATGATTTGAGAAAGAATATCATTCTAATCCGCCGGGGGAACTGTACCTTAGAACAACAGGGCAGGAATACCATGGCTAAGGGCGCCAAGTATATCCTGATTTACAACATTCATCCTGGCGCTGACTCCCCTGATATGCGACCCCTCGGATCTGGAATCAAAGCCGCTGGTATGGTCATGGGCGACGTTGGCGTGACCTGGGTTAACGCCATCAAAGCTGGCAAGACGGTCACGCTCTCGATGAAGTACTCCTGCAATGCAGAGAACTATATAGTCACGGACAAGAACACTCTCACTGGCGGTGCTGCCTCCACCTTTATGTCCTGGGGACCTCCCTGGGAGATGGATTTTAAGCCGCAGATTGCTGCGCCTGGCGGCAACGTCCTCTCAACATATCCCATCGCTAAAGGTGGATACGCGGTTCTCTCCGGCACATCCATGGCGACCCCTATGATTGCAGCTGTCGTCGCCCTCATTTCACAAGTCCGCGGTACGCTCAACCCCAAGCTCATCACGAACCTGCTCTCCGCGAATGGCAAACCGCAGCTGTTCAACGATGGCACCAAGTTCTATGGCAAGCTAGTCCCTGGCGTGCAACAGGGTGGCGGCCTAGTGCAGGCATACGATGCTGCGTACGCGAGCACGGTCCTCGAGCCGTCAAGCCTATCGTTCAACGACACGGATCACTTCAACCACCAGCTTAGCTTTAATCTAAGCAACACGGGCAAGACGGAAGTCACCTATCAGGTGAGGCATATACCGGCGATGACCATGTATACGCTGCAAAGCGGCAACCCCTTCCCGAAGCGATTCCCCAACGAGGCGGTTGAGGCATACGCTGCTATGAACTTTACGGAGGAGAAGATCACCCTTAGTGGCGGGAACCAGCGGACGATTAGCGTCATTCCCCAGCCGCCGACAGGTCTCAATGCCAAGCGTTTGGCGCTTTGGTCTGGCTACATCGTCATCAACGGCACCGACGGCACGTCCCTCTCCCTGCCTTACCAGGGCCTCACCGGCTCGTTGCACAATTCGACCGTCCTCAAGCAGGGCTACACCACGGTGGGCACGCATTACATGAGCGGCACCGATATAGTCAAACCGGGCGATAAAGAGATCAGAAATTACACTTTGCCGGCGTAGGGCAGCGATCCCAGCAACTCGACGCTGCCCGTGCTGGTCGCCTTCTTCTCGCTCGGGACGCGCAAGATGCGCGTTGATGTCGAAAGCCTGACAACGCGGCCGCCGAAGAACATGACAATTGTGTTTGAGGGCAACAAGACGATCGGGCAGATATTCTCTTCGCCGTTCCTGTGGCAGCCGCGCAACGACAATTGGAAGTCCTGGTACGGCAAGGTAGACAGCGGGGCATACGCACCAGAGGGCAAGTACAAGTTTGTGGTGAGCGTGCTGCGGATTTTTGGGGATGAGGGGCGTAAGGAGGATTGGGATATAAGTGAGACGCAGCCATTTATCATTAGGTATGCGAAGTAAAGGCTGGTCAGGATATCAGACGGTGCCGCGAAGGAGGACGTTTGTTGCGAACGCCAGTTTTGCTTGGTGAGATTAAGTTTGCAGTCAAAATCGGCTATCAGACAGCACCATTGAATGCTCGCAATGTCTTTGGCCGGTCTTTCTTCTCCTTTTCTTATATTTTAGAGACATGAATTCAAATGTATGCGTGCTTCCGTCCGTATCGTTAAGTACAAGATCTGTGACGTTAAAGCCCGTCAAAAAATGTGGAAGACCACGAAAATATGCGCCAACAAAAGAAAAAAACAATACATGATGTCATTGCAAAACGAGCCCGAAGGTGACTTCACTCGTCTTAATTCCGCATACATGGAAATCCACGGAATGAGGTTGAGCCGCGCCTTACTTCATCGTCAATCCCGGCACATTCCCGACCTATCGACCGACTTTATGGCCTAGCATATGTCACTACTTTTGCTCGGCCGGCCATGACGGAGCCGAACGGCGGCTCTGATGCGGCGAGAAGCGCGATGACGACCGGGAATGCCGAAACGTTGGTGCAACAAATCGGCTATTCCTAACAAGGGCTAACCTACGTGTCGCCTTACGTACCAAGTCCATGACATCCACAATTGAACACGATGACCAGTCTGCGAGTACAGCACAAATATGCCCCGAACGATACCCAGAGAGAACTGAAACTCGATGCTGGTCCATCGCATGCGACTGAGGAAGATCACGGCTACAGCGGATGTTGTGTCATGCTTTCCGTGGGACAGCCCACGTCGACCCCAGAAAGAGGTGACGGCCGCGATATAGAACTGGGCTTCTCTACGCCGTTTGATCCACTAAGCGACGCGGACGACGACCTGAATATGGATAGCTTTGGAGACAAGGGCCAAGTTGGTTCCGGAAATGCCTCTATGGTGGTAGGGGGAGCAGGGGGAGATGAAAGGAATAGAGGCTCTGAACTCATGGAAGTCGAGGGCGCTGATAGTCTCTTAAACCCCGATATAGCCCTAGATAAAGGCATTTCACCCACAGCGCCGCACATGGAGCTAGAATTATAGCAACTTGCCCGCTAGAATTATAGCGCCTAGCCCGCTGGAGCTATGGTGCTTATAGGCCTCTCGTTAAATCATTCTGACGTTATTAGTGAGACTCTGGTTGCAGCTAGTAAGCTAGTCAGGTGACCAGGAATAACTATTCGTCCCGTTTAACATGTGCATAATTGAAGAAAATACTAGAAATCGCGTTTTTGAGCGAATTGGCCGTGGTCGGTCGCAGAATACAAAGAATTGAATAAAAGACAGGAAGGATTTCTCGTGCACGAGGGGTAATGCGCCACGACTTTGTAAGTAATTTACGGGTGGCAGGCCAGTGTGGGAATCAATCTCTCTAGCCACATTCGGTCTAATTGTCTGTACAGCTGCATACTCCTCTTTTATGCGGTCGGGGAATGCGACCGTTTGCAGTTTCAAGTTCATGACTAATGAGCTGCACATAGTTGAGACCATGAACTGGGCTTGCCGGGAGACCCTTGTTAAAAGAGTCAATTATCATGGAGGAATGTCCTATAAACAAGCTTGCTTGTCGAGCCCGTTAATGCAACTTAATTCATCCCAAAGCACCTCAGGGGAAGAGATCGGAAAACAGTTCGGCCCGGCTATAACAACCATGACAAGCAATAGCCAGATTATGTCACAGGCCGAACCGGTATCCATTACGAACCGATCAGGGGTAAGTTTTGTGGGATAAAATATCCACTGCATTAAGTGCAAAACATGGGAGCTCACTAAATATCAATTTAGCAAAGCATAATTAAGGGAGCATTGATATTCGCCGCTTTATCCCCACACTCCCCCATACAAATCACACACAAAGTTATGACACATCACCCCTCATGAAAAATGCGATCCGTCAACATTATCAACTTCGTTAATTCGCTGCAGCCCGCGCCCGAGCCTCTCTCAATTTGCTCAAAAACGCGATTTACGATGATTTTATTGAAAGTGTACACATTAATCGGTCTGACTAGTTATCCCGGCCTTATTTATCCTGATAGAGGAATTATCGCTCAGTATGGCGTGCCAACGATGATCTCGGTAGCAGTCTCATCAGCGGCTGCGTCCAACGATGATGTAGATGACGCATTAGCTCCTTGATTTGCTAATGTTTGTGTTTGCCTTGTAGATATATGTCTTCTTGAACGCAGCGGGCAGCCTGCGACGTCTCTAGGTGATAACCCCGCTGAAGGTCCTGCTATGAGCCCTGTTGCGAGCCCTGTTTATCTGTGATTATAGTGGGGGGGGTGGATGGGTTCGAGACTTTTCGTTGCGAGTCGGCCGCTGCCATGGTCTCTCATACAAATTAGGTGTGTGGGCCTGGGATGTGGGATATGGCCGCATCAACAAATAATGTGGGTACAGTTTTCGGTGTACAGCGGCGAATATCAATGCTCATAAAGAAAAGAAAGTCATGAATTAGGCATGGACTTTCAATCAGCTTAAAATGTAAATGACTGTGGTTACCCTTGGCCGCCTAACTGTTGTTATTAAAATTTTGCTCTAATTTTATCACCATGCTCTGCCTCCCTAAATTTCCTTACTTGCTTTGTCGGATTTCTTAGCTGGCAACGGTTTCAACATGAAATGGCGCCTGAGCGACGTTTAGGTGGAGTCTGGCACAAAATCATACGTGTTTCGAGTCATTTTGACCTATTACCACGCAAGTGACTAGGATTATGACTTTTCTCAGGACTTATTGTAGAAAGAGATTCAGTCACACAGCCTACTATCTATTTACGAACACCATCGGACCATCTTAGTCCTATCTATAAATACGAACTGTGGAAATTCCCCCCTCATTGCAGTTTAGACCGAAGCAGTAGCAACAGGGTCCAACATAATGCAACATACGCAAGAACAAAACTACAATTAATTAAGGTTCAGTCAATACCCGTGAGCACATGGATAGGCCCTGGGCAATATTAGTTAGATGCTGTATTTAATTATGCGGCGCGGTCGTTCATTTCGTAATCTAAGGTCGTAGGCGTGTTGATAAAGTGATACAGTAACAAGTAAATCTCCCAAGCATGTACTATAATAAAATGGCTTAATGCTGCATAAAGCGTTGGGTTTGCTTCATGAAGAGTCACCAGGGCATAAAAGTAACGTCGTGCCTACCAGACAGACAAAATTAAATCAACACACTCAAACGTCCTCAATTACAAAACTTTCAGAACAAAACTCTTGCCCTACTGTTATTTCATATTGATCTATTCGGAATAGTAGGAGTTCTGCCGCTGTCATGCGTCCCTCACTATCTATCCTTTGCACGGGCTTTATTTCTTTCCTTGTGGCAATAGAAGCTACTAAACTAAATAAAACTTGTGCCGCAGAGAAGCCTTCGGATGCACTTCGAGGTGTAATTCGAGAGATAGAAGCCTCGAACAAAGGCTTAGCTCGTCGTAACGAGACACAAACAGAGCCAATTACATACGGGCCAGTAATCGTTGATACATATATTCATTTTGTTATGGAAGATGAGAAGAGAAGGAATTATATAAGCGTGAGTTTTGCTCAAGTACTTGTGATTAGCATTAGAATTAACCCTCGACTGCATTACTAAAACACTACATAGGACGATGATTTTAAGAATCAGATTTCGTTGCTCAATAAGCATTACAACCCGGCAAGCATATCTTTTAAGTTGCTGGGCTTGAACCGAACTGTTAACAAGGATTGGTCCTCAAACCTGCAGCACGACACCATGATGACACAGCTCCATAAAGGAAATGAAAGCGCGCTCAACTTGTATTATGTACATACAGTTGATGAGGCTGGTGATTATTCTGGCCTTTGTCATTACCCTGATAGCGTGGGCGGCACAACAGGAGTTTCGTTCAAATTAGGTGGATGTGTAGTGGAATACTCTAATGTTCCCCGTAAAGCCATTGTTCATAATTTCCGAGGTTTTACTACTATACACGAAGTTGGACACTGGTTTGGATTGCCGCATACTTTTGAAGGTGACAGCTGCAGTGGACCAGGCGATGGGATAGCCGACACCCCTGCCCAGGCTAATGCGACTGTTGGCTGCCCTGCTAGACGAGACTCCTGTCCGGATCAGCTTGGCGATGACCCTATCCACAACTTTATGGATCATTCTGACGAGTATGTTGTGATCTAATGTCCTTCTTGTTGAGGTTTGCTCTTTATAACCGATATATATATTTTACTAACTTAACTGGTCCTGCAGAGAGTGTCAAACAGAATTTACCCCTGGACAGTTCAAGGTCATGCATGACATGTGGACCAAGTATCGTAACCAGCATGCGGAGCTGCAACCCATAACACCAATACTGCAGAAGGGTAAGCTTCCGTACTACCCAAAACCAGCGAAGTCAAGCACGTTCGATGCACAATGCAAGCCAGATGCAGATGGAAACATTAAAGAACTAAGGGAAGAATACTGTGGTACCGAGTATTGGTGCTGGTATACACTTTGGGAGCACTTCCCAAGCCAAAAACAGTACGACCACTGGACACTGTGTACAGCGGACCGAGCAAATCCCGACGGGGTGTAAGTCTATGGAAACGAGAATTGTTTTGGCCAGGAAGTCTAGGGGCGTAAATAGCTGGTCCGGGGGTGATTGCTGAGAGCAGACGTAAGCCTTGAAAGGCGATATAAATACGGGATTTAGAGCATCTTGGGAAGGTCAGAACCATCACCTTCCAGCCTCAAGCTATCAATTCTATTAAATTTTTCTATTTTTGCCTATTGCCACTGTTGCCTAAACTGCCCATAGAGGCTCATAGCGCAACAAAAATATCCCGGGTTTCATGTGAATTAAAAAGAGTAGCTCAAAACTCTCAACGGTACGTCTTTATATTGTATAAGCTTCTATGTCACGAAATGAGCTGCTATAGACAAATTGGGCAGTGGAAAAATTCCTTGTATTTTAGCTATTCTAGCGAGGGATTCGACTTCTTTTCATATTTATATTCTATCTATGCATTTGCAGTCGGGTTCGTCATCAGCGTCATTAACGTCAGCTTATATTGGATGATTCTTAACAGCATACCTTATGATAATTCCTTCGTGACATTGTAGCCCCGTTTTTCGGCTAGTTTAATAACACCACTTCTGAGCCCATAGGTTTATTTGTGTACGAAAATAAAAAAAAATTATAAAGTATGTAAATTTATTGTTTAAATTAACAGTTTAAATATATTTATAATAAAATTTAGTAACAAAATTAATAAATATAATATACTAAGGTATGACGGCTATGGTTGGTTCCCAAGAGATAAACCTAGTCATGGTTTATATTGGCAGAACGTACAGGACGTTGTATCTAAGCAATGGGTGGTGTTACGTAGGATAATAGACTAAAGGTCGTAATCCGATAATAATTTAAGTGAAGAATGTACTCAGGCAAATGATCGTGTTAAAGACCAACTATCTAAGATACCTAAAGAGTGTAATTTAGTAGTGACTATATAGTAGATAGTTCACCGTTACTTTGTGCTGAACCCATGGTGACTTTCTGGACGGTTCACCGTTGGTTCACGGTAAACCTGTCGTGAATCCTTGTCCTTCTTATTCGGGGGTAGAGTCCCTCTTGGCTGTGTAGTCACGTGGAATGGCGGGGTGTCGCCCGTGGCTTAGCCTTCCCGGAGCCCGCTAGCCAGGGTCGTAACATAAGGTAGCTTAATATATATATAATATTTAAACAGAATTTTATAAAATATATATACAATTTTATAATAAGAATTATTACGTATTAAAATAGCTATAGCTACCACAGGTTACTCGGGCCACTCACGTGACAGACTCGGCACATTAAAGGTTAAGTCTAGCCTATTAGTAGATAAATTAACAACTATCTTATAACTTCTTTACATCTAACTTGTGTTCCGCTTTGCTTTACTTACGTGCATCTATCTTACAACCCTTACAATAATACCTAATACCGACAATCCACGTGCTACGTCTAGCATCCTACTAGGCGTATCTAGCACGTAACAAAAATAATTATTTTTCTTTTATACTATATAGTATTTATTATATATTAAGATAATTACAGCTAGTATAAGCTGCTTAAGATATATATATATAATAATCTTAATATATAAAAGGTTAAGTTTAGCTTATTAGTAAATACACTTAATAACTATTATGTAATTACTTTATATTTAACTTATATTTTGCTTTATATTATATGCGTATGACTTATACTTTAAGAACCCTTATATTCTTTCTAATTTCGACAATTCTCGTCCTAAGACTCTAGACTAATCTGGCACTTAGCGCCTAGGGGCCTCAATTCCTGGTATACAATATATAAACCAAGGTTCATTGTGACCTTTCTCCTTCTGAAAGCCCAAATTAACTAAAAATTCCTCAACTATCATAAAGTTATCAGGGCCATCTGCTTCTGGCCCACAATATTTCCAGATAGATTCGTATTTTCCAAGTGTCTCTGGGTCTTTCTGGTACAGGAGACAATTTTTACCTTCGGATCGATCTTCTATGAGTTGACTAACATCTTCGACAATTTTAGCATGCGCTTGTCTACAGAGCACATCATATACTGATTGTGGGGGATAAACCCAATCGTAGATCAAGATATGGATATGCCACTCCTCTCTCACTGCATTGTGATCCATAATTACTTAAGTTTTACTGCTATCTCGTGGTGTTAGTATTTTGTATGTTAATAACGGGTTTATAGACTTACCTATGATAAACTTATCTGAGGATAGGGGCTGCCTTAGATGACGCAGAGAGATGCGTGTGCGTGTGTAAAGAAGCGAAGCGTTGTCTTGTGTGAAGAACGACGTTGTCTTGTGTGAAGAACGACGTTGTCTTGTGTGAAGAACGACGTTGTCTTGCGTGAAGAACGGCGTTGTCTTGCGTGAAGAAGAGCGTTGTCTTGCGTGAAGAAGAGCGTTATCTTGCGTGAAGAAGAGCGTTGTCTTGCATGAAAAAAGGCGTTGTCTTACGTGAAGAAGGGCATTGTCTTGCGTGTAAGGAGGAGAGTTTTCGAGGTAAGCTACCCAGAGGTTTAAATAGTTATCCAGACGGTAGTATATTTGTCCAGTGATCAAGTCCTAGAGAACAATTAATTTATTAAAAAAAAACTTTTGCCTTAAGCAGAGATACAATGATATAGTTTATTCCTCTGTTTAATCACTTATTATGTGCCTGATGTGTTTTGTTGCCCGATTACGCCTACTAAACAAAGGCTTGTGCCTCGCAAGCTAGGGGGGAAAGGGATTCACGAGTTGAATAGATGCGTTTAAGCATCTTGTTCATAGGAACAGCATTCACGAACCGAACGTTGGAAAGGATACTGCTGGCGATAGCGATAATCACAGCGACAGGATTGTTCAGTCTAATAATGCAGTGAATCTGAAGCGAACATAGTCACGAGCGCAAGGGGTAAACCTTATTGTTCATTGTTGCTGTTCATTGTTATTCATCATTTTTTGAGACTAGAGATGCTCGTCAGAACGATCAGTGCCGTAAATAGCTAGAAAGTCACAAGGTCAGGTCACAAGGTTGGGTAACGAGGTCGGGTCACAAGGTCACAAGATTACGAGGATATGAGGCCTGAAATGCAACATAAATAGATGGTTTTCAGGCTCTTCAGAAAGAAAAAAATCATCATCAGTATTCAATCAATTCAGTTAGAATTACATCCTTCTATTCCTATCAATTTCCACTGACCACAAATTGCTCAAAGTACTCATAACGCAACATCATTGTGTAGTCACACCATTTATCGGGTGGCTTTACTGACGCCACGGCGTGACTCGCACGCCGCGCTATGTAAGTAAGAGCATGCGTTTAAGCGAGTCCAAAAAGCTCCCTGCCGCCTATTTTATGTAAACGCTGCTTGTGTTTATGTAGACCCTACCCTCCTCCCCCCCCCCGGCGACCGCAGTTGACGATGTGGGTTAGGTAGGCATGCGTGCGTGTGTGTGCTTCAATAGGGGCTACAGAAGCGTTTTGTAGCAGGCCTGTTTTGTCCTGTTTCTTTTGGTACGTGCCTCCTGTATCTGGCTTGTACAAGTCACGCGGCCGTCGCAGCAAGCAGAGAGTGTGTGCGTGTAAGTGAGTGAGTGAGAGTGGGTGTGGTGCCTCATCAGGGATTGCGAAAAAGTATGTAGTCCATGACGTCCTAGAGCAGATGTGTTATGGTCCATACCTACACGTAACCCACGATAGATTCAGTGCATCAGTGAACAGCAGCCCGGATGATGCACAACAAGCCTGTAAATAATGCACAGCACAGGTTGTTCAGCAGTGCGTGAGTACATTAGTAGACAAGAGAGCACTATAAGTATGGATAGAAGTTCCGTGGAGGGTAACGCAGGATGCCTATCGTCATTATTTGTTGCCTGTAACAGATGACCCACTATACTCTAACCAGAAGTTACCACGCCCCGTAACCATGGAAAACGTCGTCTGTAAAATATACACAGCTCTCATATTATAGTTTCCAGCTCTTCCCGTGTGTAATTCCCCGTTTCCCAGCGCGGAATCGCCAAGTGTAGCCACCGGCCGGCGCCCATTTTCGCGGCAGAGCACTACGGCAAGGAACACGCGTATACAACCTGTGGAATATACTCACGGAGGCGAAATAAGCGTATTCCACGCGGCAATTCGATATACCATGTTGTGTGGCGGGCGGCGGAGGCGGGTGAATCTTGAGATTTTGGGGGATTCTGGGGCCGGCGGGCTGGCTGCCGCGCTGATTTGTGATTTTAGATTCCTGATTTGGGGTCCGAGCGACCGACTGGGCGTGTGTGTGCGTGGGCAGCCGAATAAACGCAGCCTTGGCCGTGAAACAGGCCCATCTCGACAACCAAGTGATCACGTACCTTAACGTGGACTGTATATCTGGACTTGTGGTCATGAAATAGCAGTCAAGAGGAGTTGGCATATGGTTGGCGATCAGAAGGGACAAGAAACCAAGCCTCTCGGACTTCGGCATTTCTTGAGACGCTCCCCCCCCCGTGAAGCTCCCGCAAGCATTCGGAGAGTGGTGGAAAGACTATTGAAGAGAACAAAATGTCCCAGTTGGGAACCGGAGACGAGGGTAACAGAAATGCTTGGCTTGCTGTCCTTGCTGGCACCCTACGTGCTGGAATTGCAAGCATGTTGTATATGTTGTTCTTACTATTTAATAAAATCTAGCTATTCCGTACAGAAAGGGGTTCCGCTTGCGGCACAACGAATCCACCCACACATCTGACAATTCGTATTATAACAAATGCCGGCAGGGCACAAGAGATGTCACTATCCCTGGTAATCTAGAGAAAGGGGGGAAGAAAAATATCTACGCTGTGGGCTAGGAAGCCGGTTAGGCTGCTGAATCCGTTCTTGATTGATTGACGAGGCGGCAGGCTGGTGTATGGATAGGCTACTGGCTTGGATCTCGGGCGGCTACCGAACCCGTTCATCGGATTGACAACGTAGCAGGCCGAGGCGATACAGCGAACTCGACTTGTGGGTGGGTGGCAACGAACTTAGGGAGTAGGGACTTGATGAAGCCACTGAGAAAAATTGCAAGGAATCAATCTTTGAACTTCATCTCTATCAATGATTTCCAGGTCTTCTTGCGCTAAAGTATGAATGCTCCGACTCTATTCTGTTTAATTGTTAGCATAACCAAGTCCATATTCACAGTAAATCCTCTCTTCACGCGGTTTTTACCTCACCACTTGCGACGGTGCGCAGTGCTTTGACTGTTATCTTGGTTAAATCGTACCTTTATCCTTAGTTATCTGACAAAGTACGAAGAGGAGATGTCGCGTGAAAAACGGAGGCTAGCGTATAGATAGGTCGACGGCTTGGATCCTGGGCAGGCTGCTTAATCCGTTCCTAATCGATTAACGAGGTAGTGGGCTGGCATAACGGGCGGGCTGCTAAGTTTGATCACGATCGGACTGATGGCAGACCGGCGTATAGATGGGCTGCTGGCTTGGATCCTGAGCAGGCTGTTGAATTCGTTCATTGTATTAGCGAGGCAGCAGCTGGTGTATGAATAGCTGTTGGCTTGGATCCTGGGCAGGCTGTTGAATTCGTTCCTGATCGGATTGATGAGGCGGCGGGCTGGCGTAAGGCGCAGTATTGTCGAGTTGTCTCGCGAGATATTCAATGGTGCAAGTGTGGAGAATGAGTTTGAAGGGCGACGGAGCGGAGGATAAGGATGAATCAAGTTTTGGAAGCTGCTGGCCAAGATAGACTCGAGGCTCATTTGTCGTCGGAACGGCATTCTGGGTCCAGGATGTGAGCATCATCAACTTCAACCGATAAACTATCAGGGTTAAGATGGGTGCGACACGTTATGTCTCACTACTAAAGGGTCGACTGGATGGAGGGCATCATATTTGGGAAAGAAGAAAGTGGCTGGGTTGACATTATCCATGAGACCTAACAACTACCTCTCCAATCGGATAAATTAACAAATAACTAAACTAAATAACAATGAGTTCTGAAAATTGTCAAACTTTAGTATTGCACTCGCACTACCGCTATTCAAGGTTTTCATATACTGCCTCCTTCAGGCTGGTGATAACCCGTTTCCGCGCTTGACGCGCTTCTCCCAGTTGCATTTGCATGGTGCAGGAGCGAGGTTGAGAAGCCCAAAATCAATGTCGAGCTTCTTTCTCATTGGCGGATACTGAGGAGATGTCGCCCCAGTCGCCCAAAAGAAAACCCATTCGTCAACCATGGACGGCGCCCGTCACACCTATTCATGCGGCTTGCTGGAAATGTTATCTGCTCTAGGCATAATATGTTGGGCATGAAGCGGCCGCTTTCGTTGACTCTAGTACAGATCTCCGTAAATTTGCTCGCACGACTTGTCGTGTCTGTGTATCAGTAATTCCACACAATAGACTGAGTTTCATCTTGACAACGATTCCAAAATTCCACCATTGTATGAGAAAAAACCAACAGTCTTTTATTTAAGCCCGCAACTATGATGATCCTCATAGATATCGACCGCGATAATTATAGAGCGGCGGATAAAACGGGAATAACCGGACATGGCGCAACACCAAGTCATGGCATAGCCCTGTATTAAAGTTGTGTGACTGATGCGTAGATATATCCCTACTCAAAGTCTTTATTATACTAGGTGAGTGCAAGTACATCTAGGCTACCAGAGATGCCGGGCTTTTTGGCACATTTATGTTCAGTTCTTCCTTGCGCCTAGTGGCAGCAGCTTTGACCTAAGACATTAAGTCTGGATGCCCAAGTGCTTCTTTTGCTCTTCTCACTTTGTGTCTCAGCTCGTGGAACGGAATATTGTCCCATTTTTGGTCTTCGCCCACTATCCAGGACTGAGAGCCTTCTACGCACCAGTAAAGACCATAAACTCCGCTGGCCAAGATCCAAGATGCAAACAAGAAAGTAAACACTTCGTCGTTCAGACTGAGCAGAAGGATGGACATCTGCTCAGTTGGTAGCACACGTAGCGGCTCCCAGAACCAACAAATACCATAAGCAAGAAAACTGAGTGGTTTGTTCGATAGACCTTGTTGAAGACAAACTCTCAGAATCTCCAGAGATCGGCTCGAAAGTATTTGACCAGTGATATTCCATTTCATATCACTAAATCTTAGCTTCGTCAAAGCAGCATTGAAAAGTGACTCTACAGACTGGCTGGGAATATGATCCAGATGCGGTGCCAGTGCTTCCGCGATTAAATTGCCAATTTTGGGGTTGCAAGTATTGTATCTCCAAACTGCATGGGACAATAATGGTTCCATGTGCGCTTAAATGCCAATGGCTGAATCGATAGCTGCTCGACTATGCCATATGCCAATTCTGCATCGCGCCGGGTACGTAGAGGATTAGTTAAGATTTGCCAATTCTGTGACGGTAGAGAATGTGATGGTGGGGGCTGTGATGGTGGGGGCAATGACGATAGAGGGTATCCTGTATCGTTCCGGCTACCTAGACTAGAAACTAATAGTTGTAGAGACTGTGACGGTAGAGGTAGGTGAGAAGCCAATGCGAGTGTTGCGTGAAATCTAAGTCTGTTATCCGAAGTATGAAGCAAGGGGAGCAATGCGGTTTGCACAATATCTGGCAGCCTGTCCCTGACACAGAAGACAGGGGAAATGATGGCTCCGATACAACCATTTAGATCTAGCATCGAAATCAACCTCGTCCAAACCGAGTTCGGAAGCTCTTTCTGGCCCTGTAGAAGTACTATAGCTGCACACACGGCCTCTTGATCTGACTCTGGCCATAAGCTTCGTTCTGCACTTCCAATCTGCTGCAGCAGATCTAATATCTTGTCTAGAATGATATTTGGCAGCTGACTATGCTCTGCGAGAATCATCGCGGCTATTCTATTTAGGTCAGTATGTTTGCTTCTTAGAGCATAAACACAATACCCACGGACAGGAAGAGAGTAGCCTCGGCCATTGTAGCAGGGTAAGATCTTATGCATGACCTTGTCATCGAAGTCCTTTAGTGAATCCATAATCGGCTGTAAATAATTTTTTGGCATCTCCAGCTGCCTCCATAGTATACAAATCATATTCCCTCGGAGTTGTGAACCAGCGCGTGATGTTAGAAAGAAGTTGAAGACTTCCTTTACTACAGGCGATATTAATTGACTCTGCTCTCTGAGAATCGATATTGCAGAGGTTCTGAAACCTGGTTCTGTAGCATGCATCAACTCAATTAATTGCATTTGAATTGAATAAGAAACTGGCTGTCCCCAGTTTATCCCGTCCATTATGTGACGGACATTGTGAGAAATTTCGGATTCCTTAGCAGTTGTATGAGGTCATGCAGTACAAAGTCTGGCAAAGAATTTTTAGACAGCGTACTTTGACGGCGAAGAATGTGCGATACACTCTGTAGACAAGTATTGCAACTCGGCGGAAATAAAGGTACAAACGCTAGATGTTTATGGAAGACTAACTCAGGGATATTTTCTCGCCACTCAAGGGCACTCAGCATTAGATGTTGGGATTCATGTGTTGAACCATGCAGGAGTCCTGCAAGATCTTGGAGAATTGATTGCGGGAGCTGTATTTGTACTTGGAGAGCTCTGTGTGACTTTTCCGCCACGGCACTATCTGGACTCTTCAATAGTTTAACGAATGACTTTAGAGCCTGCTCAGGTATGAGACGATATGACCGTATGTCGTTGATATTCATAGTTATGAGCCAGTTTGATGTTCCCCTTGTTGAAGACAGATCAAACAGTGTTCCAAGTGTTTCCGGTCTTTCTTTACAAACCTTGCCCCAAAACTCATGATCGTCGTCTCTACAGACTTTCCGAAACGCATCTATGACCAGTGAATCTGGCAATAATTCACATAACGCAGATATAGGAGTAGGTTTAGTAGTCTTGCCATGAAATTGAGTTCTAATTTTAATCCAAAATTTAACCCAATGTTCAAGAGGTGACTTAGTCTTTTTGTATATCTCGCCAAAAAGAGGACTTTCTCTCCGGACCGAGGTGACTTCTTGCTGAGAGCGCACCATCAGCAATAAATGTTGGACGCCAATAATATCGCGCGGCTCTTCCTCGAGTGCTTCGAAAAGCTGACAGAGTTTTGGTTCATCAGAATGTCCCTGGAGTAGGCCAATCACAAAACGCCAAAAGATATTATAGCGTGGATCATATTTCCTCTTCCGAATAAGGCTGCGACCTGTCAGACAATCATGGGTTGTTCCCATTCCAATAGAAATACAGCTCAGCTTTCTACCTTGTCTCCATTGCCGAACAAAGTATCGTGCTGCAAAGTATTCTTGATAGGTCATATGCAGAAAGTGGAATGTTTGTTGTGTAGCGTCTAATGAAGGATCTGATGTTTTAAAAAAGGATAATTGGCCAAGTGTCTCGTCAATGGCCAATTTTAAACTGGATGCTTTGATGACTTCATTCCTATCCTGGGCATTGAAGTCCACTGCGGAAGCGTAGAGTCCACTGAAAGCCATGCATTCAATCAGAGACGTCTCTTCTTTCATTTGAAGGTCAATTTTTGCTGCGTGGGCTGTATGAGAAACCTGCGGGGAAATTTTGTCCAATCGCCTGGCATCTTTGGCCAGTAACTTATCCACGAGAGCCTCATATATACCGGTCAAAGTTTCTGGTATTTCATTCTGACTGGAAGACAGGATGGTGGAACAAAAGGCATCCAGTTGGACTGGAATTCGAAGGAGCTCCAGGAGAGTCGGCCGGTTGTCAAGCAAAGGGAATATCGCGTCCGCGCTTGCCTTCGTACTTGAGTCTTGTGCAATGTATTGTCTGATTTGGTCGTCGCCAAAGCCAATCGTTTCAAGTCGAAGGCCAATATCATCCAGACTGACAGGTAACTGTGTATATGGTCGTGATGTGATGATGACATTTCGGTTGTTCAGCAGATCCACAAGAAAATCGTCATTGATCAAATCGTAGGCGACTTCATCCAATCCATCCAACAAAAAGAGAGTTTTGTCACCTTCCGTGGAAGATATTTTTTCCCATAGCTCTTCGGCTAGTCTTTGGCCGTTTTTCCCCATGACTTTGAAGTACTCATTGTACAACATTTCTTCATAGTTGGACACGGGAGGTTTTTTCCTTTTGAGATTTCGCAATGGTACCCACAACAAGCGATCAAACAATGGAGCCCATGCTTGGTGCAAAGCAGACTCTTTACCATGTATGAAGTCGTGGACAATTTTCTTGCATAGAGTTGTTTTCCCGACTCCAGCCTGGCCGTAGATGATGATTCTTCTTTTCGATGTCTCACATTTATTCCGTTTGGCCAGCAACTCGAATATTTGCGCCAGGTCAATTGAAGCAGATGGAGGTTGTTCAGCTGAGTCCGATGTATCTAGCGGTGGCTGAATACGTTCGGTTGGTCGTTCCAGAATGGCAAGGCTCACATAGCATTGGTCCACTGGGAGCGGAGATCGACACAATCGTTCAATCTTAATATTGTTGAGACTGTATCTTTTGCGACGTATGTACTCATCAGCCTCGCTGACAGTACTTTGATATGGCCGAATCGACGACGATGCTGTGGACACATTATTAAATCGCCGTGCAACTACTGCTTTGGAGTCCTTCTCAAATTTGCGAAGGTATTCCAACCCAAGCCTATACCCTCTATCCCGTTCGGAATCGAATTTCACCATATCGGAATGATCAGCATTCAAAGCTATTTTCGTTTCGTTAGGCAGATACAGAACGGCGGACTCGATGTCAACCACTGTCTCATAGTCTCCTGCCCTTGGAATCCATTTTTCACTCTGTAAGTCCTATTTCTGTTTGTTAGTCACATGGCTTCGAGAACATCTTTTGGAACGCACCTTTTTGTTCATCCTCGTCTGTTTTTGTTCATAGAAGCTAATGATTTTCCGATCCTCAATCGCGTTGGCAAAAGCTTGGCGTTGTTGCCGTAGTACTGATGATCGAGGGCTAATGTCATCTAGCACTTCGCCACGAGCACCGTTGCCCATATCTTCCACCATTTCTTTCATGTTACTCACATTTGAACCATTATGAGGAACAGCAAATAGCAGCATGCCGTATGTCGCTTTGTACAAGGCGGAAAGAAGCTCGTCGTCCTCTTCACTTGCAGCCCCCGCTGTGCTGAGATACTATGCCATTTTTCAGTTATGATACAGATTAATAATAGAGGCATACAAGTACTTACTTGTCCTAGGATGGTACCACCATAGCTATGTGCGATGAAGAAAAGCGGTCGTTTCTTGGTCTGTGTTTTTGAAGGGGAGGGTTTAGCACATCCTTTGTCCAAACACAGCGCTGGAGCATCGACTTACCTCTTCAGTATTACGAATGAGCTTGAGCTCATCGATGAGCATCTCGCTGTAGTCCATTGTACGACTGATTCCATAGTTGATCAGAGATGACTCGTAGCCATATGTGAGAATGCGACAGTAAGGGAAGTCCTCAGGTAAGAAGTCTTTCAGCCACATCTTCCTAAGCTCTCCTTTGCCTCTCCACGATCCATATGGATGCGCGCTAAAACCAGTAATTGCAACGATACTAATAGAACTAAGAGTCAGTAAGATTCGGAAAATGCTGTGATTGCAACAAAGTTGTGACGAAAAGCTGGGCTCACTCGGCATTTATTGAAGAGTCGGTCTTGGGAGTATTCAGCTGCGTGAACCCATGGAAATGCCTATCGAAGCTGATCTCGGCGCCATCCAATATAGTTTGCCAAATTCCTGTAGGCTGGCTTTCGAGTTTGTAAGGAAATTGTAAGAGTTCGTTGTGCTCCTGTTTTTGAACCAGGAGCTTGACCAGAGCAACTTTCCAGGTATTTTCCTTGGCACAGTCTGGCATGATGGCCACGTCAAGCTCAATCAAGTGCCTTTCATCCTCTGGTAATTTTTCTTCGATTAGCGCTCGTATGGCTGTTCGCAGCCCATCCTCTGTTTTCGAGGCTGGGAGGCCCGTTACTCGATACACTGTGTCCTTCGGCACCGTCATAACTCTCTTGAGACTCGACATTTTGCATCCGGTCGGGTCTTGTGCAGTGAAGAACGTGAATTTTGTGACTCGTCCAGCTGTTGCGTCTTAAATAGCGGATGGGCGCGGTTGTGTAATGGGATTCACCAATGTCAAGGACGATGTTACCGCCACAAGCAGTAGAAAGAATAAGACGGCGGAAATTAAAATTCAGCGGGCAGGGGCGGTAGGTTTTATGATCATAGGGGAGCCGGGGGGAAAGGAAGAAAACAGGTCGGAAGTTGGGTGTGAATCGATGATCCTATGTCCTAGATTCCAGGGTAGCTACGGAGTATAGTCAGTGGGAAGTAATAAATTTTTGCGTGGCTTCGGTTACCGTCATCTGTGTAACTTAGGGCCTGGCACCAGCAGCCATGCAGAAAGTTATTGCCACATAATGTACTTGTAGAGCAACGGGTACGGGACTGGGCTCAGACCACGAACAGATGGGCGTGGCAGTTACTCTGTAGTAGCACTCTATATTAGCACTAAGCTATTTGTCACATACAATGCCTCCAGGCCGTCCTGTATCATCACATGGCATTGCTGGACTATAGTGGAACAAACGAGCCGCTCTGCGTTATATCTGCGCTTTTTGTCCTTTGCCAGTAGGGATCGTCTTAGATCCAACCATTCCATCCCACAGGTGCATAGCCGTAGTCCATAGCGCGTCATGCTCGTAGGGAGTTTGTGCAGCGGCTTGTATTCTCCGGATGTGAGTAACGTGTCCGTAATCGTCGTGTTACCGACGATCTGAATGCAGAAACTATCAGGCTTTGGACGTTGGACGCACGATGGCTGGCTTGTTGCGGTCTCGGCATACTTCTTTCCCAGGGATTTTCCATAATTCTCGAACGTCACGCCTTCCCCAAGTTCAAAATTCCGCCGAGCAGCGGGGATTTTGCATATTTCGGCGATATTCCCCGCAACCCAATTATCCACAGCAATTTATTCGACTCCTTGTCCACTGGTGATGGGACGGATCGTCGGGACAAACCGTCTAATTCGATCTGAGACGAGAACAGGCGTGGCGCATCTCTATTTCTTGGCTGAAGATATCGATAAACAGAGGTATATACACTTGCTGCTGCAAGACAGGAGAGCCCACCCAGGCAGGGCTTTAATCGCGTCGGGCAGTATTTTCCGGTTGGAGGTGGGATCGATCCGGTGGTCACGCGAGACGAGTCAGCGACAGTGGCCTGTGGCACTGGTGCAGAAGTTCGATGAAAGTGGTCGCTTGAATTTGGCCCTCTGCTTCCTCGCGTCTCCTCCCTTGCTGCTCAAAGAGCCTCCCGTAATCCACAGAATCGTTGCCAGACAATATTGAAAGAAATCGCGGGCTAAGTGCAGGCGTGGTGGTGTTGCAAATAATGGAAAAAATTGTACTCCGAAGCTAGCCAAAGTTAGATTAATGGGAATAATACTCCGTACTCCGTACAGAGTAGTTAGTTCCATAACCTTGTGCGCGCGTGTGGGGATCACTATCTCTTTGGCGACCGTAAGGCTCACTTTTCGTACCGGACAGGGAGTCGTAGCCAATTATGAGCAGCGTCTTAAAGAGTACCTATGCTGTCCGCTAATTTATACCATAATAGAAGTCCCAGCAAGCTTATGTGTTACGAAGAGATACACTGCACGTCCCACAGTCCTAACAGCTCTGCCCCGAAGAACGGTACGGAATATCTTAGTGTGGCAGATATCAGAGCACCATCAAAGGTCACTTTAGGTCACCCATAGTGACAGGGGTGTCTGTCGGTTACGGCCTAAGAGGTGAGCCTTACGGTCACCAAAGAGATAGTTACGGTCCACAATCTATTAACACCTAACTGCTCTAATTGCATGTGCACATCTGCATCGTAAGGGATCTCTAGTAGATAAATAGAAATAAGGAGAGATGTCTAGTACAAACAGAGAGAAGTACCGCCTAGTGGCGAGCGCAGATCTTTGCCGAGCAATTTACCTTCTCGGCCTGCTTGACGAACTCGTGGAGACCTCTACCCATTGCTAGATTGATCGTTGATCGCCGCAGCTCTCGTCCGATGGTATGTGGAGGGATCTTTTTGCAATATAAGAGATGTTTAGGCTCTTTGGGGTGCCCACATAGGCGGGTCAGCCGTGCCATTACGCGGAAGTCTTCATGATACGATCGAGCTGCCGGCGGGTGGGTGGCTCAAGGGTTGATCGACGGGAGCCCACCATTTGTTGAGCTTTTGCGGCAAGGCGTATGTGTTCCTGGTTGGGCACCGATGGCTTGTTGGCATCTTGCTAGTTACCGTCTGACGTAAAGAATTGCTACAACCAGACTAGTTATACCCGTGTCCCTTCTTTTGATGCGATCCGTGCCATACCGAACTCCGAGCGGGTGAAAGCACGATCGATCCCGTAGGGCTGCCACCATTGACAACTTCTTGCTGCTCCTGAAACTTCACGGCGGGGGACAGACAGCTCGCTTCTCGATAAGCGTGACCGTGGGCAGCGTGGAGAAGCTTTTTTTTTTTTTTTTTTTCCCTGCTGGAGGCTGCGGTCGTCGCCTTGTGGGCAAGGGCAGCTGACAGATAAACACTGAATTGGACTGAAATGGACCAGCCAATCCCATGAGGGGCGACCGGTCGCACGGAAAACACGAAACGGAGCTAGAATCTGCGAAATCTACAGCATTTACTCGCCTTCCCCGCCCTCTACACAACACAATACGTCGATGTTGTGAGGTCAGAACGTCACGGCTAGTCATCGTCCATCACATGTGTTAAACCACTTGTCCTTCCTTTGTTCGTTTGTTTGACTACGCAGACCTTTGCCCAATATTGCAAAACCCTTTCTCGGCTCAACCCCAACGGCTCTGCGGCATCTACGTACCGAACATGGTGGAAATATTCGCAAAACTCGCTCAGCAAGGCTTGCTTGAAGCAAATATGGGCAAATTTATAGCCCGCGGCCTATTACGGGGCAACAATAGCCTACATCACGAGAGGCATCACAGGCATCGGTCGCGCCGTTACGCTGGAACACCTGCGACAAGGCGCCAACGTCGCCGTCAACCACCTATAAATCTCCCTCAAGATACTCCGTACAGGGTTGATGAAGGGCCGGCGGCCGGTTGAAAGCTGCGACTCACTTAAAAAAAAAGGCAAGGAACATCCGATCGCCCTGCAGGTGAGCTGCTCGAAATAGCAGGCGACGTTACAGACCCCCAGAGACGGGCGAGGATCTCGTTGCGGCCGCCGTCGGAGCATGATCCAATCAGAAACGAGACTCCATGTGCCCCCCCATCCAATTGTTGGAATTGGCCACAGCATTGGCGGTACTCAACTGTAAAAGCACACTGCACTGATCCGTGAAGTTGCCGCCGCTAACCTTGCAGATAGGTTCCTCTTGTCTACGAACCATCCGCGCCTTTTTTGAGGTCGCTGGTGCCTCTCGGTGCCGTTATTTAACAGCCAAATGGGAGTATTCCCCTGGCAATTACATACACACGGCGTCGAGACATCTGGCCTTCTCGAGAGGCAGCGGCGCCGAGATTCAGAGGAGGCAAGTTCTTCAAGTCATGGAATCCCCACTTGGGCATTCAAACTTAACTGATATGATATGATAAGTTCAGCTTTCTTCACCTGCCAACTTCCCGATTCGATCGACTCAACGTCCAATACCACTCTGCCGTCAGCTTTTCAGGGTTCGGCATTGAATCAGCTCGTACCGATGCCGTGCTTGTTGCTCGCAGGCCTCAGCCAAGAACCCCAAGCACACACGGAGAGTCGAAGGCGACCTGTAAACGTGACTCCAAATCCATCGCCGCCTGATAGCACCATTTTACAAAGTCCGCCAGTCTCTCCAGTCTCCGAAAACCAACGGCGAGGCCTTCCGCGACGAAGGAGCCGATATTTCCAACGCCGACCGATACAAGCCCCACCTTTGAGCACAGCAAAAAAGAGATCTTTGGATCCGATGCTAAGGTGGCAAAATTTACCTTCTGAGGCAGAAGCAGCATTTATTATCTGCCATTTTCAGTGCTCGGGGGGGAGCGCCGTTGCGTGCTCGTTCTCTTAGCTGGTAGTCTTGGTAGCCAGCGAGTTGCAAGCCGAGCTTACTCGACCTCCAGCGTCGGCAGCGGTCTAAGCTGTTCGCCTGGCAGCTCTTCGATCCTACAAACCTCATCTCGAGGGTCTCGTGGAAGAGCCGTCAAGCGCATGCCTCGAGCAAAGGGGGAAATGCACAGAGAAGGTGTTTTCATGCACGTTTTGTTGAGACTCGTTCAAGAGCAAGTATGATTGGGTACGGCATGAAAGATCACTTCATCTGAACCTTGAAGGCTAATGATGTACTTTATATGGTAGGACAACTGTGTCTCCGGATACCGGGAGAAGTCACTGCGCTTACTGCAGCCAACTTGACCCGACACCCGATCCTCCCGACAGTCATAATCACGGGAGCTGCCAGACTGAGAAACAGCTTCACGTCTTCAGTCGCAAAGTCCATGTAGCTCAACGCCTCAGGCTTCTCCATCACGTTCAAACTCTACTCATTATAGACTATCGGAAAGTAGAAGGGGCCACAGGTGACATCGAGGTGCGGATTTTGCAGTGCCCGTCTGAGGACCTGGCAAAAGCGTGTCGACCATCTCGCAAAGCATTTTCGCGAGGGAGCAGCCATAGCAGGAAAAAAAAAAGAAGGGAGAGCACTGCTTTGAACCTTTTATCGCAGCTCAGCTCAACCACCCTATTACCCCCCTACCTCATTGGTTCCGAATTAAAGGCTCTGTCTGTTCCTTTCTCTGCCATACATCCAGACACAGAAGACCATCTTTCAATTACATGCGAATAACTTCAAATTACAGGGTTCGGCGATACCTTTAACACAAATATCTAATATCCAGGGATTCTGGCGGTGAGGCCTGGCTGACTCAATCGCCTAGCTAATTTGCAGTGGAACCCGACATGGCCGTTCACACAGACAAGCCACACGAGGTGATGCTGAATACTCGCGCCTTTTATTTATACCTCGTCCTCCTCAACCAAAATTTTATTCTCTGTAGCATCCAACATTCGTAGCAACCTACCACGCAAATATTTCTGCGCTATCTCAGTACCAGATACGGAGGTTTTTTGAGGAGAACGATTCCGTCACTCAGCTGCAATGCAACGCAGAAGCCCAACGAGTAACGAGCCAGCCTGTCACCGCAACAGCATGCCAAGGAGGAACCAGTTACACCGTTGAAGGTGGGGAAGTTGTTGTCCAGTTCCGCGTTCCAATTTCCACTCTGGACATGGACCTGCTCCAAAGCATCGAACAAGCCTATTGCGGCTTCGCGCCACATCACAAGTACCAAGGCAAGCTTGGCCAGGTCAGCGTCTATGTGATGAACAACATAGGGGGGACCTACATGTACCTGGCCCGAGCCGAGCTACAGAGCAACAACTACTGCCTCCTGCAATTGACCATAGACGACTACGCAAGGCTTGCCAACCCCTCCCCTCCTTTCTAAGCCAGAGAAAAGGTCAATTAACTTTGGCTAGGGCAGATTCTTCGCTCGGCGTATCATAACACGCCCGTCGAGATGACGCGGCCAGATCCCGCCCAACTTTGACAAGTACTTGTCACAACTCCAGCAGCTGCGCGAGGGACTTCCTAAGCGCTTTCGCTCGAAGCTTGACGAGATCATCCCCCAGCTCCCGGACCTCTTCACGGAGGGTTGGCCGCTCGTACCCAACCACACCGACCTCCTCGAGAACAACATCCACGTGGATAAAGCCACGGGCAGGATCGTGGGCATCTGCGACTGGGGAGGCGCCGAGGTTGGTCCGTTTGGCATGTCATTAGGGGGGCTCGAGATCATGCTTGGAACCCTAACCACAACTGGGGACTTTTGGCGTTACCACCCTAATCACCAGGAGCTCCGAGATCATTTTTGGACCCTGTTCTATCACTACCTGGGAGGCGCGTCTGACAAGCAGAAGCGGCGCATAGAGGCTGCAAGACTGATTGGCCTCTTCCTGGCCAATGGCTTCCAGCAGGGTAGGCCGGCCACGGAGGAGAGTGAGGACTTGCGTTTTCTTGGGGCGATCGTTCTCAAATGATATTTCGCATATCTTACTACATCCAACTCGATACAAAGTACGGAATACAGTATTGATCGCGATATAACCGATGGCTCGAATCCTTGTGTGTGTGGTATGCGAGTGGACGGCTGTGATCTTACTTGGTTTACTTGTTTACCTCGCATACTCTCCACTCACAACCAGAACCGCCGTCCACCCACCAAAATGGCCACCGCCGTTTTCGCCACCGTAACCCATCCTTGGGAGATGGAAGGTGCCTCTGATTCTACTACCATCCCAGACATTGGCCGACCTCTTGGGGAGACGGACTTGGTCCTCGGCTCCAACACGTGAGTTTCAACACCACCTACAATAGCCACCACACTTCAAAACATATGCTAACCCGAATGCCTGTCTCGTCTAGGTACCATGGCCTCACCCCCATCGAGAAGCAGGTGAGGCTTCAGGGCTCTCACACCGAGTACATCAAGGACCTGCTCACCCTCATCAACAAACATGGCTTGGGCGACCTCTTTGGTGTTCACTCGCTTCATCGCCACGACGCGGTCGCTGAGAAGACGATTTGCCTTGACGCTGCCGCGCCTGGCATCGACGGCATAAACTGGACCAGGGCCACACCCATCGACAGCGAGCTTCTCGCTCAGGACAAGATTCACGCCACCTTCAAGGTCCAGGGCAGCACCTTAATTCCATTCGAGTTCGCCGAGGGCCCCTCGCCCCTCAAGGGACAGAACATTCCCCCGCAGTTCATCTTCAAAGTCGCCAAGTATCTCTCCGAGCACGATCTGACTGACCTCATCTCCATTGAGGTCAAAGATTTCACCAAGGCATGTGCCGGGGACGACAAGCGCTCGTCCGAGCTGGATGTGGTTTGGGGCACCACCGAGGCTCTCACCGTCGTCCTGCCCTTCGATCGAATGGTCAAGGGAGTCACGAACCCGGTCCCCATGGGCTG
Source organism: Conoideocrella luteorostrata (assembly GCA_032433595.1). Classification (NCBI taxonomy): domain Eukaryota; kingdom Fungi; phylum Ascomycota; class Sordariomycetes; order Hypocreales; family Clavicipitaceae; genus Conoideocrella; species Conoideocrella luteorostrata. Next base: position 74,947 of record JASWJB010000109.1, read on the forward strand.
GAACCCCCAGGGCTACAATCCGGAGAGCGACTCCGATGGGCCTGGCCCAGGTGAGCATTGGAACGAGTCCACGAAGTCTGATGGCACGAAGACCCACGTCGACAGGGATGAGCCCATCAGCCCCGAGCTTCTCTATGACTCCCTTGTGAACCAGGGATACGTCATCAAGGCCTGATTGCTTCGATTTGCACAAGGAGGATCATCAGTGTTTCGACGGAGGAGTTTTTCATGGCAACAGATTGGTACACGTATACAAGCCCATGGACAAGAATTGATGAATGTACGTGCAATCAGCACGCGGAAGCAAGTTGTCATCATCTCCTCTCTCACTCTAGGTAGCAAGCCAGGTAGTAGTCATGACCACATAGAAATGCACTTGTTTGCATATCTGAGAACTTCCTTCCTGTCGTGCGTAACTTGCTCCGCCTTGTGACGCGTTTTTGCACCTCGTGGCTCTCCAATTTTGGGCGCTGTCATTTGGCTTTGAACTGTTGTTTGACTTTTGACCGTATCTAGAGTCCAACCGTCCGGGTGGTTTGGGGCATGGCATTTGTGAGGCTGGATGTTCACCCTCGAAGGTCATTCAGCCATTGTACATGCTCGGTGCAATGTGCCGCAGCCCCTGCATATACGCATGTTGGCTGACGAGGACAGAAAAAGCCTCCTGCTGCGCAACAGCCATCAAAACCTCAATCGGCCAAGCATGGTCGCTAATATTAAACAAAGAACGTAGCAAACTGGCGGCACGAAGATTTGCCATGGCGCTTAGGTCGGTATCCCGGCCGGCGCTTGCCAATCAGGTTCCGTATCATCCACGTCACGAGCAACACTTATCCAAGTTGCGAATATGGCCAGGAGTCGCATAACCCCGTCTTCATGTAGGGGGCTCTTTATGTCTCATTTCTTTGAGCGTACACAGGACTCCTATCTCTGTCCTACTCGACACTCATGACATCTCGGCAAATCGCCTTGATCTAATGGATGAACTTGACTGTGACGATGTTATTCTATGGTTGTTGCCGTACAAGAGCCGGGGTTTCGACGGCGCTGCCTTTGCGACCTCTATGCCTCAGAACAAGTCGCGGTTTGTCGCAGCTCGCCCCGACGTGCCAAAGTAACGCGACATTCCTCGAGAGGAACGAGGTGGAACGAAGCTCCGAGTGGAATACGGGCTCCTCAAGAATACTGATTGCCTCGCGGTGAGGTTCAGTTATGGTGCTAGGACTTCTGTCGGCGTGGTAGGCGGTTGCGTCGCGAACGCAGACTTGTCTTTCCAGGACATACCAGGCATCAGCAAATACCACTTCGCCATCACCATCGACGATCAGGACAGATCGATAGCAAGAGACTTGGGCTCCAGGGGCAGAACAAAAGTTACCTACAATGAGGAGGAAGGAGAGCGCTTGTCCAACTTCGACTGGCCGCCGGAAGGTCCCAGCATTGCAAATGGCAAACCACCAATTCTCACCCTCACAGACCTTGTTCCGGCGCGTCTTATGGAGACTCACATGTCCCTGCAACGCGATACGGCAAAGAGCAAGAAGAGGAAGCAACCTGATGAGAGGCCCTCCGAGCCACAGTCAAAGAGGACCACACGAAGAGGCGGTGGAAATGCAGTATCAGGCATGCCTCATCCTCGTCGGAACACTCGTCGGAGTACGCGCCATACCAGCGTGAAAGACTGAGCACGCCTGGAACTGTCCGTCTGTGCTCATTTGTCACAAAGCACGTCCGATCATCTGGGGGAGTTTGGGTAATAGCCGAGGTTGGTTTGTCTTCGGACGGTCGATACCAAGTCAGCGAGAGGATTCAGGGGTATCAAATATATTAGCATTACATACGTCCTATCTAACTGTACATGCCAACTGAGCCATTGCAGCTTGCCGGGTTCCTTTTCCACGTCCCTGGCACACGGCGATGTCGGCCGAGACATCATCAGCACGCAGCGAGGACGGGAAAGGCATTAGTATATGGTAAATGCGGGTAAGGCATCATGGAGGGAATCTGCCCTTCTCAAGCCATCATTTCTCCGCCGAAGAAATTTCCTTGGGTCTGAGCCATCATGCCCCCGCCGCAGAAGCTTCCTTAGGCCTGGGCCGGCCAGGTGGGAACCGAGAACTGCGACAGCGGCTCAAACTGTGGCCAGACCACCATGCCTATCGTGTCCATCGTGTCAATCGCTTAACACTCTGGAGGCACGACGTCCAGCATCTGCGTGGCACAGTCTCCACCGCGCGGTCTTGCGCCTGGCCGACACCCTCGCCGTGGAAAGACTCGGTGGGAGTCGCAGGCGACTCAACACTCCACACAACCAGGTCAGGCTCTTTGCTCCTCTTCCTCCTACCACCAGCGGGAGAAGACTTTCGCGAACGAGCCGTCTTCCCTCCCAAGCCTCGGAGTTTGATGTGGTGCACCGTCAGTTGGTGGTCGTTGTAATGGTCCATGCTCCAGAACTTGCCGACCATCTTGCTGCACTTTGGGTGAGCACACTTGAGGAGGCTCTGGGCTAGGCGTTGGGTCAAGGTTGGAAGATGGTGGCTGTCGAAGTGGTCGTTCCTGCTTGAAGCGCGAGTTTAGCAGAAGGTGTGGTCCTCGTATAGTAGTTGCTCGTCACCGATGCACTCTGTGCACTGGAATTTGTGCATGCGGCAGGGGAAGGGATCGTTCGGTATGGCTGCATTGTGGACTGCAGGCTTGGTGGTGGTGGTAGTGGTGGTGCTGCTGCTGCTGCTGTTGTTGTTGTTGGTAGGGACGGCGTCCATGTCGATGATGTCGCGCTTGACTGTCTCTCGCTTCGACATAAGAGCTAACATGCACTCCGAGAACTAAAGTGAGCTCGTCGTCACTCAGGTACTCTGGCTCTTTGCACACTAGCTGTGCAAGCGATAGCCATGGCCGAAGTATCGCGGCCCGTCTCCGGGTGGCGGACAATCATCAAATTGACTCTTCATTGCACAAGGCTTTCGGACGCCCACGATCAAGTTGTTCTCGGATCAGGAGGTTCTCCAACTGCCTTTCGGAATCAGAAAGCGTCTCAGAAGAGTCTTCCGGAGATACCCCAAAATGATCATCGGCAAAGAGTTCGTCCCAGGTGCCATCCTCCGGTCGCTTCCTCTCGTTGTCCACGATCTCGGCCGGCCGGCAGCCTGTGAAGGCAAGAATGTCGTACATGGCGCTTAGTCGTACACGGCAATCCTCGTGCGGAAGAATGCCTGAATCATAGGCGATGTTGAAGGTCTGGAGGGCGAGCAAATCCCCAGAATCACCCACTTGCTTTCCTACCATGTTGGGCGGCTGAAGGTTGAACTTGTGGGCCAGGTACGAACGGTGATACCTTGCGAAGACATCAGTCAGGAATATTCCTGAAAGGGCAGCTTCTCGGTTGAATGTCTCGAGGAAGCGGGCATAGTGGGCGGTCCCGTACTCTGCGGTGACCCTTCAGGTTATCAAGCGCCGCCTTAGGCAGCCTGGAGGCTCTGGCCCGCAACATGGTGTGAAGAGCTAGAGTGTGAGTCAAGGTCTGCTGAATGCTTCATGATGGCGGCGAGACTAGCTACCCTTAAGTATCTTATTTGCATTGTTGCCAAGCATCGTGACGTATCGTTCCCAGTGCTGGCTAGACGAAGCTCCAGGTCCCCTGCGCATTGAAGACGCAGCCAGGGCACTCTCTTGGCCCTGGCGAAGGCTGAGAGACCTTGACTGCTTGGTTGAACTGCAAATGCCAAATTTGGTGAATAGTGTTGGCCAGGTGAGAGGCCAGCCGGCCCGGGCCTGGTGTGGGCGTCCTGTGCGAGCACAAGTCAGGTACGCGGCCATTGTCCCGTCGAGCGCGAAGCCTCCTGTCAAGAGATGATGGAACCCGTCCACGGTGCCAGCAAGATTGAGCAGTTGCAACAGCGTCAACTCGACTGAATGTGTAAATATGTACTCCGTAGGGTGACGGAGGGTAGGCTAACAGAACATGCACGCCCGAGAACGCGTAACGGAACGCACCAATCGACCATTGCCCTCCCCCCCACACACCACCCCCTGCAACTATCGAGCTGCTTTCCGAGGCATCAGCTTAAAGGCTAGCCACCAACACGACGCGGCGACCTTTGCAGCGGTCGATGTACCCCTCCCAACCCCCTTCTGAAAACCAACATCGGATCATCATGGGTTACCCATGGCACGACAGCAGCATCGAAATCGACAGCGCGCCGATGAGCCCTCGCGACCCGACGTCGACCATCCAGCCAAGAGGATCAAGACGAGGAGCGAGATCGAACGTGAGGCTTGGCAGTCTTGGGAATACCCCCCCCCCCCCTCCCCCCCCCGAATTCTACAACAGATCAAACGAACATCGGACCATGAGCTACTTATGGCACAATAGCGGCATCGAAAGCGACAGCGCGCCGACGTTGACTATCCAGCCAAGAAGATCAAGACAAGGAGCGGGAATAAACTTGAGTCTTGGCAGTCTTGGGAATATCCCCCTAGATTCTACAACAGATCAAACGAACATCGGACCACGAGCTACCTGTAGCCCAATAGCAGCGTCGAAAGCGACAGCGAGCCGACGTCGACCATCCAGCCAGGACGGTCAAGACAAGGAGCGAGATCGAACGTGAGGCTTGGCTGTCTTGGGAACACACCTCCCCCACCCCCCGAATTCTACGACAGACTATCCCAAGATAAGCCTGACTTACAAAGCCCTACAGACGGACCGGTCCGTACGTAGCCTTGGTATCCATCGCCTCTGGTAGCCCCCGCGCCGGCCTTTTCTCTCTTGTCCCGCACCCCCTCGAGACTCCCAGGCCCGGTTCGCGAGACAAGGCGGTCCGGAACCACGCCATCTTCGAAGGGTAAGTGTATACGAGCCCAGCCTGGAGATTTGTCCTTTAACGCGTCCTTCCAGCTACCCTGCACCCACCAACCGATCGCGAGACACACACCTTCGAGGGGTAAGTTTATACGAGCCCAGCCTGGAGATTTGTCCTTCAACACATCCTTCCAGTATACCCCCCCACCCTGCGCACCCACCAACCGATCGCCCGCGCCTTGTCGCCATGAGCGCGGGCCGTTCTTCGCGAAGCCGGGAAGACCAGGTCGGTCTAACTGCCTGGGGATCTCATATAGGGCGACTGGGTTCTTTCTTCGCGTGCAACTACCTACCTGCGCCCTTTTCCCGGCTCTGCCTGACGTATCAAATGTAACAGCGGAAACAGGAACCCTTGAGTATGACAAGACAACATACCCCAAACCAAGTTAAAACCGAAAAAAGCATGCTCCAGAACGTCTTCACACGTAGCTAGTACGATCTGTTCAGCAAGAGTAGACTAGTTTTGATGATATCCGTATAGGGTAGGGCCGTAGTCACAAAATAAGATAACAGGCTCTCTCCAGTGGTTGGTGCATATCCTACCTGAGGAGTGTTTTGGCACGATCCATTGTACAGGTTGAAGTTGAAGATGCAGCAAGCATTTAGGTTACAAGGATAATGTCTACATAGCATTGCTCTTCAGCGTACGGAGTAGTTTGCTTCATCTCAGATCCTGCGCTGCAGCCCCTCATCTAAACCACACGTTCTTATCGGGAGATGTCCGCAGTAATGGTACATTAGATAGCCTGCAGCTATTATCACAGGGTTATCTTCCTATTGCATATTATATGGTGTGTTCGATGGAGCATGCACGCCTCGGACTGAAGATAAAGCGAGGGAACATACACACATTGAGGGTTTCGCGTTGACTCAGCGGTTGGTGGTGGAAGTGGACGCTCACCGAAACCGCATTGCTTACACTTACACCAGTCGCATTCAAACGAGATTCCGTCGTGCAAGACTGTCCGCCAAAATCTCAAAAGCCGGTTGAGCTATTTTGTGCTTTTTAAGTGACAAGCTTGGATGAAAACAGCAGCCGTTTCGTAAAGACGCGCTCGACAGCATGTTGAGTACTTACTGCACAAGCCGGGCTCGAACTAGCCGTGATGACTCCGAGGAATACAGAGTACTCCATAGCGGATTAGGCCCAATAACAGACCGGGGCTTAGACTCGCCTTGAGCGTAGTTACCGGGGTTGCGGGGCACACCCTAGCCGGACGAGCTGGCGCGCTCGTGTACGCTGTCTGACTGACGGGTTACTGGATTACAGGGGCGTACACACACTACTTCCTGCGGCGGCCGCGCACGACAAACCAGTCGGTCGCGCGGAAAACACAAAACGGACATTTATATGCCATGTAGATGTAGGTTTTTATGGTTACAAGGCGTGGTGGCCGCGGGCAACTCACGTAGGTCTGCCGAATAAAGGGGACATCTGCCAAAATACAGGGCCCAGTAAGTATCTAACCTGCTGGTACTCCATGCGGCAGCACAGAATAAATACGTGGGTGTAATAAAACCGGTTATTCTTCAAGCAAGTCAAACCACTCTGGGACCTCTTTAACAAGGCTCTACATGTACTTCTCCAGCCTTACCGCACACTTGTTATACACTGTCGTGGTGTCATTGTCATTGTATTGCCGACAGTTGCTAAAAACCAATGTAACATCCTTCACAAAGTCCTTTGGAGCGGTATAAAAGTCGCGCATTAGTCTTTCTTCCACCGTTGATAGATCCATTGGTGTTGTGATGACATTATAATAGTCAGGGACTTCGGCTCGGTTGACTGGATGGAGAAAGGGCCATGTCTGTTTGTGGGTTTGTATTTGGTACAGAACACGCCGAAGTTCATTGAAGTGAGGCCCGTGGCGTGGTTCGCGCGCCAGTTCGCCCATCTCCCGACACCAGCCTGTTGCGCGAACAGCTGGGATAGACAACGGGTCTATCGGAGTAATAGTGACCCCGTTGGCCCAGCGTTGGGGCGGCCGATGGACAGTGTGACTTTTGCTGATGGTGCGAATTTTCGCCTGCACAACCTCTTTCTGCTTAAGAAGCACGCGACCGACTTCAAGGTAGCGTATGCGGGGGAGCATGGAGCATTGCATCAGTGTTCCGCCCTCGTAGTCCTTAATATAGCCGGCTCATACATAGATACTTTTCGAGAGTAATCTCCTTTGTGAAACCTTGCTTTTGGAAATAGCCCCGTGGCGTGGTTGTCGGCATACGTCAAGAAATGCATCACCGGGGAAGTAGCCCTCACATAATCCTCCGAGTGTGCCATGAGATGCGCTCCATATCCTTTTACTCGCTGATCAGATGACACAGCGCAAAAGACAGTCTCGGCAAAGTTGCGGGTTCGGAATGGTCGATAGCATATCCCGCCAATGGACTTCCAGCGGCTTCTTCACAATCGCGATGGACAAATGACTTCGATTGTAGGCAAGGCGCGCGATGTAATCTTTGGGCATTTTCGGAAGCTGCTTTTGAAACAAGGACTTTAAACCCGTAAGGACGATCATAGTCTCCCGCTCGCCATCATTGTTCACGACTCGAAATTCGATCTCGCTGCTTCGTTCGTCCAAAACTGCAGGCTTTAGGGACAGATAATTAGAACGTTTCCCTGACACTCGACGTCATGATTCCAACATACCCTGTCTGGGAAAGGAACTCTCCTGGGGGTCGCTAGAGATCCGACATCGGACTCATCATGATTAGTTTTGATTCGTTTGGTGTCGGAAGGGGTATTCGGTTCTTCGGACGCGGGGCGCTTTGGACTGGGGAGTTCTCGGCCACCGTCAGCCAGAAGTTGATTGTGGCCCGACAGTATCCATCTGCGTTCTATACAAGCCGGAGGCCTGTATATTCAAGCATGTTAGCGTGAAATGAGTGCAGACAGTGCTAGTTAGTCTTGAGGGCGTGAAAGTTCTCAACGGTGCCGTCCAAATGTTGGACACGATGTCTTGTCGCAGGAACAGGCCCCCACCGAGCTAGTACCAACATGTAGCAGCCTCACATGTCAGGCGATAAGTTGAATTGCCAGGGGTGCCGACAGATCAATTGAGACATCAAGGGCAGACGCAGAGTGCGTTGGTGGGCCCCGATGTGATGTCTCGATTGATCTGTCAGGCGCATGCATTGCCTCCCTAGCTAGCTTCGCGGCCTCTTGGCCCCGATCGTCGGGGGTAAATGATAATGCATATTATGGCTACTGGGAGATGGGCGCTCGCACTCTCCTTTAAGGCGAGGGTTGTGGATAAACGCCACATAACGGAAAGCATGGCGTGAACGAATGTGAACCACTCGCTGTTCCAGTCATTCATGAACAATAGCTGGTCGCTCACTGTAAAACAACTCCAATATCTTCCAATAGTAGAGCCGCCGAGCCGGCCAACAATGAACCGCGTTGTGTGAGCTCCGTGGCCGAAGAGACGTGTTGGGCTTGCCTTGCCATTCCATTTCAATGCTTGTGACACGGCGTTAGTGAGCCTACTCATACGCCCATTGAGGTCGCGCTGCGATAAATTGCGCTCGTTGAGCCAGGACTCCAAATCATCTCGTGCGATGCTATCATGACCGGTGTCCAGTCGTCTTAGAGTCTGACTCCACACAGCTACTCCTACCGCAAAATCGGATTACGAATCGTTCGGCTACCAGTAGTTAGCCTCGCGTACGGAGTACACAAATCCATCTTATCCGTCGCTTCGCTCTGGCAAAGTGAATGACACTCGGGGCCACAATAGATCGACGACGTTTTGGGAGTGGACACCCCGGCAGCCCGTGGTGGAATCTACGAAATCTGCACATTCACCCCCCCAGCCTGCCTCCACAACCCGATACATTACGGAGTACTCCGTAATAGACACGTGGAATACTCTAATTACGCTTTGGTGGGCATTTCCCCATGATTATATGGAGTATACGGAGTATATATGGTGCTTATTGTGGCGCTCCCCCGCGAAAAGCGAGACTGGGAGAATCAAGGGGGCATTGCGCGTCCAAGAAAATAACACACGGGAAGAGCTGGGAAGCATTGTCCAAGTGCTGCACGGAGTATATACAGTATAGATGTACGGAGTAGCTTTCCATGGTTACAAGACATGGTGGCTACTGGCGACTGGCACGGGTTGCTGAATTGCAGGGGATATGTGCCGAAATACAGGGGAATTTGCCCAAAAAAAAAAAAAAAAAACAGGGGCTACGACTATTGTTGAGTTGTTCAGGTGCCACATATCGCAGCCCACAATCATCAGCGACCAACCATGGTGTCCTTCAACCTAAATCCCGCGACAACCAGAACTATTAAAGATGGTCGACTATCGTAAATGGGTAAACATGACTGATCATAGAGCCATCGCTAAACGCTAACCGGTGGTGGCCATGTAGGACAAGCTGGAGCTCAGCGATGACTCGGACATTGAAGTTCATTCCGATGTTGACAAGCGATCTTTCATGGGGGCAAAGCAGCACCAAATTCACGCAGAACGACAGCAACGGAAGCTTCAGGTTGAGGCACTAAAGCACGAACGTGTCGTCGATAAAGAACCTGCGCAGACGTCTAGCCACTCTCCTCTCCTCATTGAAGTCTCGCCTAGCCGAGTCTAGAACGCGACGGCGACCAGGCGACGCTGCATTTGAGACCGTGATGGAGTTGGAGGCGATAGTCCACCGCCGCGACCCAAGGGCGTTTTCGACGAAAGTTACCCACTTCCGACATATATAAAAATAATTTTGGACATCCTGGATGATGTGAACAAGAAACTTGACGAAAGGAACGTGGAACCAGAGAAAGGCTGTGATGCTCCTTTGGCGGAGCTTAGTGTGTCTCACCTGACATACTGTGCGAGTTGTCGACTATCGGTTGTTTGCACTAGCTGCTTCGACCAGGCTTTTCCGCCTCTGAGAAAAACATATCAGCGCAAGTGTATCGATACCTGGTTGACGTTCCACGGGTACTATGATGATGGTCTCGCGTAGCAAAGAACCTGTAGCACCCCCACTGTGCATTGCGGGTGCTTAGTAGCTTCATAGTGCTACCGGATCTCTCCCTGGTCTTTGTATCAGTGGTAGATCTTGGTCGTGGTCGGCAGTCTGAGATGGTGAGAAGGCACTCAGTGGCAGGCATTGGGAGTCTGAGCTGGCTATATATAGCCAGCGGTCAGTGGTCGACGAAGGCGTCTATTACCAGCAAGGTTACGATATTGTTGACGGCTTGAAGCATAGATTCAAGAAAAGACATCCCTTCTGTGAGTGTCTGCGAGACCTGCGATTTATTTGATACCAGCATCATTAGACTTGCGACTTCTTTGTCTGCTCCTCAGTCTCACGTAGATGAGTTTCTTTCGCGGGAAACGTTTGGGCGCCTAAAACTACTTATCCACACTCCGTTACCGATATGGGTAGAATTGGCGCAACACTCCCCTGGACAATGGCGCTGCGGGCCGAGCTGCCAGACGTCGATCCACGGTGCACGTCAGCTGTGGTAACATAGCCGAAATGGCAATTCCCGGAAGAAGCAGCCGGCAGACGCCTTGTTCCGACGCAGACCACGGGCCAAACATCAAGGGCCGAATACAACCAGTGCCGCCAGTTGCAAGCAAGTCGGTTAAGCAGGCGGCTGCGGCTGCGGCTGTGGCTGTCCACGGCGGTGGTTGAAATGCGGAGCTGCGGAGCTCTGCCTGCGATCGGCCTGGAATCGAATTGAGGCGAGGCGGGGAGAAGCGCATCGTTCTTCCGTGGGCTGAACCGTGTGGTGACTTTTTGCGGTCGTCGAGCACTTCCAGGCATGAGAGACTGAATCGTGTGCCGAAGACGGAGCCGAGTGGTGGCTCAAAATCGCTGCTGGCGTGCCGAGTGCTGTAACAGTTTCTCTTTTTGTCCAGCCTTGGGCAAGTCAGCAAAGTTTTTTTTCTTTGTTTTTTTTTTGGCCTGGGCTAGCCAACAAATTACGGAGTACTCCGTACATGCAGCAATGTCGCGGCATCATGGCTGTGCGGGATTTCCCTCGCTCCCGTGTCTGCCCGCTGATCTTGTCATAAGGCGAGTTGATCGCCGCACGAGCAAAGCATGCACGTAAATGCATCCATTGACTTATCGCAAATGCCGCCATGGACCAGTCGTAAATACATCCATCATGCTAGCGGAGATGCGTCCATCGACGTGTCGCAAATGCACATGGCACATGCAGCCAGCCTGCGTGGGCAGCCCAGCCCAGCCCAGCCCAGCCCAGCCTCTTCCCTCCCCCGCTTTGCATCGCCTCGACTGCCAAGTTTTGTCCCACCGTCTCTCGTCTCCTTCGTTGCTCCCCAACAAGCACAAGCGCGCCAGCAAAAAGCAATACGGACTCCTGCTCCGTGCAACTAAACTGTGCTAGCTATTCCCTGCACCCCTGTCACAGCCAGCAGCCAGGAAAGGACGTCGCGTTTCTGCCCGCCGATGAGCACCGCCGGTGAAGGAGGAGGAGGAGGAGGAGGGCTCGTCGCGCTTCGAGACGGCGCCCGCCTGTTCGTCAAGGAGCTGGGCGACGGCGACAGGTCCAAGCAGCTGGTGATAGCGCTCCACGGCTCGCCGGGCGTTTCGGACCACCGGGAGCCCGAGAGCGCATTCGGCTTCCTGACGTCGCGATATCGGGTCTTGGTGTACGATGCGCGGGGCAGCGGACGGAGCGACCTCAAGGGGCCGTATACACACCATCGGTGGACCGCCGACATCGACGAGCTGAGGTGAGGTGATGGCGGGTTTTTTTTTTTTTTATAATAAAAAAGGCGTCCTTTCCGTCACAAAACCCTTCCTTCTTTTCCCCAAAATGACAGCGCTCTAGCTAACCACCAGCAGGATTCGCGCCGGCTCGGAGCCAATCATACTCGCCGGGGCTGCTTATGGTGGCTTCGTCGCGCTCGAGTACGCCATCAAGTATCCAAGCTACGTGTCAGCCCTCATCCTGCGCGATACCTGGGCCTCGGGCCCCAAAGGCACCATGTATGCTCTCAAGGCGTCATTGACGTGCCCCGACCTCGAGGTCGACCCGGACCGCCAGTACAGGGCATGGACGGGCACCCTGCACAGCAATGACGACCTGCGAGCCGCCTTGAGGGAAATCCTTCCGGCATGCCCCTTGGTCCAGGCAGACGGCGAGGACGGCAAGTTGCAGCTGCATTATGAAACGCACAACTTCGCCATGAGCTACAACCAGCCTCGCTTCGACGTGCGTCCGAGCATCCGTGAAGTCTACATGCCGACGCTGATACTAGCCGGCCGCCGTCACCCCACCATTCCCGTGCAGTTTAGCGACGAGATGCACCGTCTGATGCCGAATTCCCAATTGACTGTCTTTGAGGATGCGGGCCGCCTTGATCTTCCCGCCGAGGAGCCTGTCGCGTTTCAAGAAAGGGTGCACAAGTTTCTCGAGCATTTTAGGCTGTAGTTGTACTCCGTAGCCCTCATCTGTATACCTTGACCGGTTTCTCCGCGCCAAATGTCGCTTCACTGGTACAAAGTGATGCTCGATGCAGATACTCAACTCGTCTCGTGCACCGGGGCGCATAAATTCTGGAGCCCTTCATCAGGGACCTCCCGGCGTAGCCATCCTTACATCCCCCACTTTCTCCACCAGCGGCCACGGCGGACTGACTGGTTGACTAGCAGGCTGGCTGCTGCAAGACAGCGTGCCGCCTCGGTTCTCCTCAATAAAACAGCTCATTCCGTGTCAGCGAGTTGGGGGGAAAGAGAGGAAGAAGAGGGGAAGAGGGGGAATATACCGCTAGTTTCACTGGCTATCTTGTGTTTGCTTTGGGAGAGACGCCGACATTTTGCGGAGTTTGTGATGGATGGAAGGATGCTTGGTCGCCGTACATCGGCAGAGGAGAAACATGGTCTGACATGTTGAGTTGGATGGGGGGGTAACGGCATATGAACCAAGACATGGTCGGACCTTTTGTAAGAAATGTTTGCTTTTTGTTCCAAAGAAGAGTAGAGGGCCGTACCGTACCGTCTGTACTAGTGCCGGGTGGAACGGGAAGATGTGCAGAACAGACCTGGCTGTATTGATGTAAAGATGCGTTTCATGTCTCGTGAGACCGACCGACTGACTGACTGGCTGGCTGGCCGGGTGCATTGCAACAAGTTAGCTAGTCCGGAGACTGTGCGGTGACCGGGAAGACGTACAGAAAGACAAGCCTTGGCTGATTTGTCGGAAGATGCATTTCATTCATCGCGAGACTGACAGACAGTCAGGCTAGCTGGCTGGCTGGGTGTATCACAAAGTACTCCGTTGTTGTGCGTTCCGTCCACACCACCACACATGTAAGTCGTGTCTGAGGTGCTCTTCACACGTATAGCCAGTAGCGTACGGTGATACGTCCGAGTGAGGACCAGGACCAACAAGGCTGCTGCAGCTCCGACGCCGTGTCTCGCCGAGATGTGCTGTTGCGGTTAGGGATAGCACATCAGACCTGTGCCATCGCCCATGTTAGCATGTTTGCTTTGCCTCGACCTCACTCACCCCATGGACATGCACAGACAGCCACCGCCACCAACAGACAGACAGACAGGCAAACAAACAAACCTTCTTAAAGGCTGCCCATCTTTCCAACTCGGAACATTGCAAATCCCTAATAATCTCCCATTTGAATATCTCTTGCTCTCTGCTTCCGTTCTGAAAAATCGTCCCAACATCGGACTAAATGGCCTTAGCATCTTACTCAGCTCCAGATCCTGAACGGAGTGCTGAGTCTCTTCCTCGTCCAGATGCCGACATGGCATTGGCATCTCTCTCGGCTCTGGGTCCTGGTCATGGTCAAAGTGCCCAAACCCTTCCATTTCGTCCCAATCCCAACATCGACATGGAATCTGCATCTCCCCCACCTCCAGATCCTGGACAGAGTGCCCGGACCCTTCCTCATTGTCCAAACATTAACATCAACATGGCATCTCTCCCCTCTTCAGACCGTGAACAGAGAGCCCCAACCCCTCCTCTTAGCCCACCTCCTAGCCCAGACATGTTCAGTATGCCATCTCTCCCATCTGGGGGTCCTCAACATGAACAGAGTCCCGAACCCCTTCCTGTTCGTCCAAACACCAATACGACACCCCTCTCGGCTTCGGACTTCCCCGTGGACGTCGCGGCTATCTCTTCGGACCCAGACTTCGAAATCACCAGCATGTTCTACTACTCGGCCGGCCTGATGTCACCAACTCCCATCGATCCCCTGGGTCGTTTCTACCTCTTCCCGTACACCATTGACAGGCTCCGCGCTGCCGCCGAGGCCTTCCAGTGGCCCCTTGCCGTGCAGCGTTTGAACAACCCGTTCTGCTGGGTGCAGCTCTTGGGGGAGCTCGCTACGCATTTGCAGATCCATCATGGCGTTTCAAATGTCCACAATCACAGGCACTGCTTCGTTGTCCGTGTCGCCTTTAAGAGAGACGGCCAGGTGCGCTTCACAACCGTGCTGATGCGTGACAATGACGACGCCAGGCCCATGTTTTTCTTTCCGCTCAACCTGGGCGTCCCTCCAGCCAGCAATGAGCTTGTCGTCGCCGTGACCGTCTATCTTGACAGTCAGCCCACGAGGCCTTCCCTGTTCAGCAAGTACAAGACCTCGTACACGAAGGAGTATGACGACGCGAGATCCAGGGTTGGCATCAGCAACATCAACCCGGGCCAACATGACGCCTTGCTTTACAACAAAGCCGGCCACGTTTCCGGGTCGGCATCAAAAACCGTGTATTTCTGGCGCGACGGTCGCTACGTTACGCCCCCGCACTCCTCTGGATGCAAACTCGGTGTGACTAGGAGGTGGGCCATTAACAATGCCAATGTTATCGAGGCAGACATACCTGTGGACGGTCTGGAGGAGGGCGAGTACATTTGGATGAGCTCTGCTGTCACGGGCTTCAGCAGAGGCAGAGTCACTCTGCAGACGAAACACCGCCCTGTATTTTATTGGGATTGATTTTGCTAGATTAGTCAACGTACAAGTTGGTCCAAAATAACTCTTCCGAGGGTTCGCAAATCTTGCTCATTAATAAACCCTCCACTTCGTTTTGTCTCAAAAAAAAATGAATCATCCCTTTCCTCCATTATAACTTCGTGACATACTCGAACATCTGACGTGCGAGCCGCCGGAACCACAACCACCACTCCCCCGACTTTCCCTGCACAACAAGGAGTAACTCGTGCGACCCTCACTAGACAGGAGAAAACTGAACAGGCCAAAAAAGGCGACAAATGGTTTCCGTCCAAAGTTCCTCCAAACCGGAAACTAGGCAACAGTGGTACGATAAAAAGAAGGAGAGAGAAAGAAGGCAAGAAAGAAAGAAAAGGACTGACTCGGTTAAAAGTTGCTCCGGATCAGGGACAAACAACAATGGCGGAGGCATAGCCTCAACTAGAATGTAGTGAAAATCTGGGCTCCGCCAGAAGCATAGTATGACAACTGACATGCTGACAAGCATTATACTAACAAACTGAACTCGGCAAGATAGAAAAATAAAAAAATAAAAACAGAAAAGCAAACGTTTTGGAATCAGAATAAACAATCATTGGGCTGCGACATAAATCAAGCTGGTATTGATAGCCAGCAACTGTGTTCGGCCACCATGACGGTGTACTTTCATCGCCGATCATGGGGCCGCTTCCGTGCCTCGGATCCACCCGCATTTCCATTTGTCCCACCTACATAGGGGTTCGGGGGGTGAGGGCTCATCATCGAGGCTGGACTCATCATGGTAGTCGGATTCATCATGGTAGTCGGATTCATCATGGTAGTCGGATTTATCATGGTAGCCGGATTTATCATGGTAGCAGGATTTATCATGGTAGCCGGGTCCATCATGGTAGCCAGATTCATCATGGTAGCCTGATCCATCATGGAGTTTGGAGATATCATATTGCTGAACATGTTGTACATGCCGCCGTAATATGGGTGTCCCATGTAGCCTCCATACATGACTCCAGGCGGTGTCATGGGTCCACTCATGTACGGGTGGGGGTACCCGAAGGAGGAATACGCTGGCATCCATGGCATTGGAGTCAACATGCCGGCACCGTTGTCCTCCTCGGCTGCGGGTGTCTTTTGAGACTTGTTGTCATCTGGCCCGTCGTCTCCTGTAGTTGCGGGATGGGGAGTTGTAGGATGAGCATCTATGTGACCTGAAACCGTGCCCGTCTTGTCTGGCCCAGACGGGCCAGGACAATCCTTATCATCGGTTACTTGAGCATCTGCAGATTTGTTGGCAGGAGCAGGAGAAGGGTCGATTGGCATAGGCGAGGGATGACGCAAGATCGTTGGCACAGGCGCGGGGCGACGAAAGATGGCTGGCGTAGACGTAGACGCTTGACGAGGCATGACCATTGGCGCAGACTTTTGAGGAGGTCGGGATTGAGTCTCCTGGGGCAGAGTAATATTCTGGCCATTCTTCCTGGCATGAGCAAGAGCCATGTCAGCCATGGATATCCCAATTGATCCATCAGGATTGAAGAGGGTTGGCCGAGCAGCTTGTTTTCCTTTGTGGTCGAATGGGGCAGGATGGCTTCCCTCTTGGGGAATTGGGGTAGGATTAGCTGCTCCATGAGAGAATGAGGTAGGCCGGGCAACTTGTTTTCCTTTGTGGTTGAATGGGGCAGGATGACTTCCCTCTTGGGGAATTGGGGTAGGATTAGCTGTTCCATGAGAGAATGAGGTAGGCCGAGCAGCTTGTTTTCCTTTGTGGTCGAACGAGGTAGAATGGCTTCCCTTTTGGGGAATTGGGGTAGGATCAGCTGCTCCATGAGAGAATGAGGTAGGCTGAATAGCTTGTTTTCCTTTGTGGTTGAATGGGGTAGGATGGCTTCCCTTTTGGGGAATTGGGGTAGGATTAGCTGCTCCATGAGAGAATGAGGTAGGCTGAGCAGCTTGTTTTCCTTTGTGGTTGAACGGGGCAGGATGGCTTCCCTCTTTGAGGGATGGGGCAGGATCAGTTGCTCCATGAGAGAATGAGGCAGGATCAGTTCCCCCATTAGAGAATGAGGCAGGATGGTCCCCTCCGCGAGAGAATGAGACAAGTTGACCACCTCCGCGAGAAAATGGGACCAGTTGACCCCCTCCGCGAGAGGATGGGGTAGGATGAGTTCCTGCATGAGAGAAAGGGGTAGGATGAGTTCCTCCATGCGGGAATGGGTTAGTATGGCCTCCTCTACGGGAGAATGGGACAATTTGGCCTCCTCCACGGGAGAATGGGTTAGTATGGCCTCCTCCACGGGAGAATGGGGCAACATGACCTCCTCCACGGGAGAATGGGGCAATTTGACCTCCTCCACGTGAGAATGGAGCAACATGACCTCCTCCACGGGAGAATGGGGTGATGTGACCTCCGCGGGAGGATGGGGCATGAGGAGGACCATAACGCTGTGCTCGCCAGTCACCAGCGGGAGATGATGCATATCCAGAGGTTTGATGTCCTGTAGTATCGAAAGTGCCAGATTGTGAACTTTCCGTCAAGGCAGAGCCCACATCGCGAAGATGTGCAGGCCAACGCCGGGGAGTGGCAAAGGTTCGCGAATGCTTGCGTCCAACTCGAATGCAATGCTCGTCAAGTTGCACGCCGTTCTGTAACATGTCAAGTCAGCACAAAGGAATCTGCATTCGGCATATATACAAAGTTACCATGGCCATAATATTGTCCGCGGCGTCTGGTGTCGTGAACTCGGCAAATCCAAAGCAGTACATCAAGCCTAAAATGCTGCGTCAGTAGGGGAGCTCCGCGTGTTCGACGACAGAGCAGACTATACCTTCGCTTGATCCAGCAACTTGTTTCTTGTACAGTTGGACAGATACCACTTCTCCACTCGCACTGGCAAATATCCGGAGAAGGTCCTCGGTCATGGCCATGGGTAAGTTGCCGAGAAAGGCGGAGCGCCGATCCTTCTCAAATTGCTCCGAGGCCCATCTATTGGCTGCCGCCTCTGAGGCATAAAGATCTGCAATTCGTTTTGGGTCATTGGCCATGACGACATAGAAATGATTTGAAGCAAAATACTAGAGAGCATGTTAGGAAAGCCAAAGCATGATTGATTCAACAACAGTTAGGAGGATACTTGCCTGCAGAGGTTCTAGTCTGGTATCGTAAGTTTTGTATGTCACAACGGCAGCGCGTGGAATGCACAGAGTTGATTGGATCTCTTCCTCCAAGTATTCAGCTCTGGCTATCTCACCAAGCTGAGCAAGTAAGGATGCTGCTTCAGCCAGTCCAATGGCTTCACCAGATTTCTTGTAGACAACGAAAGAGGCTGATACGGTTAGCACCAAGCCTGAAGAAAGGGCAGAACCTTACTTACAACGAGCCTTGGCCATCTCAGTACGGCATGGGCGTCCAAAGATCATCTTTGCTCTGCCATCTTCGACGGCTTTTTGTGCGTGCGAATCTTCCTGCACCGGAAATTGAGCAAATTTCCCACTGGGGGTTTGGTTGGTTTGTTTGTTTGACTTACCGTGAACTGGCAAAAAGCAAAAGGCATTCCCTCATGGTCACGCTTGATCTTGACCCAGACTGGGCCATACTTGGAGAAGTACCTTGTAACCTCGAGCTTCAGGAGAAGATCATCATGACCTTGAGATAAGCTATTGTAGGTTAGTTCGTATCATTGACAGTACAAAGCGGCGGCCAACAGATACATACTTGGCAACAAACATGCAGGCTGTTCGCGGATATAAGCCCTGAGCATCAACCTCGTCCATGTTTTCAGCGTAAAGTTGCAACTCGTCGTCGTCTAATGTGAGAACCGTCATGGCAGGACTTGCAGTAGCAGAAGGCTGACTGAAAACATCATCTTGAACACTGGGTCCCGCCACCACCAACGCGGGTCTAGCAAGTGTCAGAAGTGCCGATTTGTCAACCAGATAGATGGGTCACTTACCTTGGAGACGAACGGTCAGAGCTGGCGCGCAGATGACGTCGTCCTCTGAGATGAGTTAATAGGCATGTCCATAAATATACGAATGATTGCTGGGGTATGTTACCGGAAGAGTATTTCTGTTGATGAAGACGAACCACTCAGTGCTCTCAGACTGACCCCCCCTGTATGATGTTTAGCTTCAAGTTGAACGACCAGATGAAAGCAGACAACCTGGGTGCCAGCATAGAGAAGCGAAAGCCGCTTTTGATGAAAAGTACTAACCTCTAGGCAGTGGTCTTTCTGGAGACGATTCTTCGTCCGAATCAGCATGCTGATCAGAGGCAGTCCTCCGCGGGAAGGCCATTCCACGTCTGGTCTTGCTCCTTTTGGGGATGGGGTCGGCCACAGGCCCTTTGGAAAGCATCATTTTGATGCTCTTTGATCTGTAACTTCCGTCAGTCGTCGAGCTCCTGTTAAGACCCGAAGAGCACGAGAGCACAGCTACAAGTCAAGAACCCACAAGCTCGAACTACTGTTGCAGGAGAGTCACCTTGACACGTTCTGAACAGAGTAGATGCGAATGAAGAAGGGCAAACACTGAGGTGTGTCTGGGAACAGACCCTCGCGTCCAGAACCAGGGAAATTCTGAAAAGTCCGGGCAAGCAATAATGATGCCGGGCAGTATGGGGATGTAGTAGAGATGGAAGATGGAGATGATGTAGAGATGAAAGATGGAGATGGTGTAGAGATGGAAGAAAGGAAAACAGTAGAAGAAGAGAGTGTTCCGTGAGGGGAAAGAAAATGGGTAGGGAGGGGAAGGGGGAGGAGGAGAAGAGGGAGGGGGAAGGGTGAGCGAGAAAGCTTGTATGCTGAGAAAGAGAAAGAGAAAGAAGAGGAAGGGGCGATCGATCAATCCACACCTGAACAAGACGGCAAATACGGCTGATGAATCGACGACTGAGGAACTGATGACTGGTCTGACAGTCGTAGCAGTCCGGCAGAACGTCCAGCTCCGCTCTTCAGCTGTCCCCCTTTCATTTGTAAAATTACGCGAGGATTACTACTCGTATGATTCCCTATGATATGAGCTACCGTAAATTGGCAGCCATACTGTGCTGTATTTGTTTTGCTCGTCTCTTAGCGATGTGAGCACTTGCTGGTCATGGCATGTCTGAGAAGATGAGCTTATGCTGTGTCGTTCTTGACGTCATCTGGACTATGGCTTTGAAGAACCTCTCCGTGCTTTCGATTGGAGGAGCCAGAAATACAAGCATGAATTCTCCAAGAGGCTATTTCCGTCGCTTGTTGGAGAACGGTCAGATAGACCTAGATGGATCCGGATGGAAGAGACGAGACTGAGGACCTAGCTAGTGTGCACGGACTACAAAAGCATTGCGAGGATGACTCCAGCATATGACGATAGACTTCAGATCAAAGCTCTTTTTTTGTCCGGTGTCTGCCAATCAGTGTGTATGTTTTGACCAAGAGTACCGCGCACGTAGTTGTCCAGTGTCTGTCTACCAAATAGTGTGTATGATTCGACCAAGAGTTCCACGCACGTAGTTGTCCAGCGTCTGCCAAATAGAGTGTATGTTTGACCAAGAGCACCACGGACGTAGTTTGTCCAGTGTCTACCGAATAGTGTGCATGTTTTGGCCAAGAGCACCATGCACGAAGTTGTGGCCCCCACAGCCCAATGCAAGGCAAGCCCTCAGCCAAACCAAACCCTCGCATGGAATGGTCAGAATCCAAACCGCAACGTCCAGCTTGCACAAGATCAATCTAACCGCTTTAATGCCAACCAGTCTTTCTTCATGGCTCGGGCCAACGACCCGCGTCGTTTCCATATACTCCTCAAACGGCATGCTTTTATCGTGGGAATCGAGACAGGTCAACCACCGAGCCAAAACCGCTCCCAAAAGCTGGCCCCGGAGAAGCGGTGAAATCAGGTAGGAAGGGTGACACATGTGCTCTATCAATCTTTTTTCCGGTCACCATGAGAGGGCTTCATTCTCGAAAGCGTTGACGCAACTTTTGTGTACAGATGTCGAAGCGCAATTGCTTCCCACCTCATCTCACCCCAATACGATGCTACATATCAACATGTACCCAGCGAGCCCCCGAACTCAGAACACGCCGGAAAATTATACAGGACTGCTCTTCCAGGTTCTCTTCCAGGTTTGTCTTTGAGAGTTGATGGCCATCAGTCACGCCCCAAAGCCCTAGACACTTCTGCTGCGGACGAGGAGGGGCAACATCGAGCAGTCGGGACAGCCACGATGTCCTAGCTGCAGAAGCCTCGTTCGGTGGGAGACCCCTCCCGGCAGCAGCCTCTCTACTAGGGACCTCTACTACATGATGGGGTTTAGCAGACTATATGCGTTTCCTGGCATCCGGACTGTCATGACCACGGCTAGGCGTTCTTCTGTGAGTTCCGTCCAGGTCGCCGGGCCAGCAGACGGGTTCGGCGCCATGATCCCAAATTAATCGAGACATGCAGGGCAGACGCAGGATGAAGCTGCAATACCAGCTATACACGAGGCCATGACACTAGCTGCTCCTTCATGCCGGAAGATGCTTCGTTAATATTAACTACTGGGGCGGCAGCTACACGAACTCCACCCATCTATTCTTCGGGTTCGCCAGATCGAGACCAATAGGGCCAATAGAACCAATTCAACATGCTGGCAAATCAATTCCCGATGATAGCCAAGCCCAGTCTATTCCCATCTCTGGCAACTTAATTCCACCGCCCGGCCAGTCCAGTTACGAACAAACTCAGCAGCCTGGCCAACTCTCGTTCGCTGTCTGGACAATTTTTTTCTTGGTGTCTGGGACAGCGATTTCTCTGGTGTTGCTGGCATCTGTTACCGTCGGCGTCGTTGGACGTGCGGTTGGTTGCGGAGCAGCTGCACAGCAACGCGCGGCAGCAGGGCACGCGCTCAGCCCTATTATAGGTTTTAGCTAGCTAGCCGTATAGGATTCCAGCCTTGTTGGATTCCTGGCTCAAGACGATGCAACACACGACAGTCAACAGTCAACGCATTCAAATGCATATGGTGACTATGCTTTCAATTCCACCTCGTAACGGCTGTACTAGTTCTTTGCTCCCTCTCCCCCTCAGCAGATAGTGCTATTTCTTGTGGCTGGGGAGACCGAAGGGTCGTGTAATTTTTTACCCACTTGGGTGAGTTGGATAACATCTCACTGAACAAACATTTAGTGAGCTCACACTTTCGCACTATGGTGCGGCGGGTGTGAAATCTGACAACAGCCTTGTACGAGGTGGCCATCCTCCATCGGGGCACTCCAACAAACAACATTGTAATCACCAAGGCCAATAATAACCTCTTGTAGACTAAATTCACAATTAATCTCCATGGACGTAGTAAGAAGTAGAGGAGCTTGTGCCCGGGATACGCGGGAGGCAGATGCACGACGCTCCTCGCAAGAGACGATAAAATGGGTCCCTCCCACGTCGTTGGGTTGACTTGTACCACACTGTACCACCATACACTGCCACATGTACGCATGTAGAATTTTTCCCTCGCTGTCTTCAAAACCCAACCCTTTTGTTATTGGACAATCTTCTCTCGAAGCCCTTCTGCACAACCCCGAGCGACTGCACTCTATACGTACGGCTTGCTGTTATGCTCACTAACCCACTAACACACTGCGTGCCAGGCAGATGAAGCAGAAAAAGCCTACCCTCATTGCCTCCCTCTGGTCATCACGGGGTCATCATTGAGACTCATCTCATCGCAGTGTTCATCGGTATTTTCGTCCCACATAGATACTAACAGCTCGCAGAGACACATTAGCCTCTGCTCTCCGAACACCACGCGGCCAGCCATCATCACGATACACCTGCCTGTCAGATTGAACGTCAACTCTCAGCCAGTATTCCGCTTGCTCTCGAAACTAGTCCTCAGCGATACGACCGTCTCTCTCTTCCCGACCAGGCACGTCCATACGGCCCACAGTGTTGACGATGCTGTTACCGATAATGCTACTGCTGATGAAGGGTTTGTTACTTGGCGAGGCTGCTTTTGCAAACGAGACCGCTTCTGCAAGTCATACTGCTTCTTCAAACAATACTGCTTCAGCAAACGAGGCCGCTTCTGCAAACAAAGATGCTTCTACGAACGAGGCTGCTTCCGCAAATGACCCTGCTCCTGCAAATGATCCTTCTTCTGCAAACGATCCTGCTTTTTTGACAATACGGCTTCACCAAATAATACTATTTCTGCGAGCCATGCTGTTTCTGCAACGATGCTACTTCTGGAAACGAAGCTGCTTCTGCAAACGATCTTGCGTTTTTGAAAATACTGCTTCTGCTTCCTCGATAATACTACTTCTAAACAGTACTGTTTTTGCAAGTCATACTGCTTCTGCAGACGATGCTATTTCTGCTCACCAAGCCGCTTCCCCGAACGATGCTACTTCTGCAAACGAAACTGCTTCTACAAACGATGCCGCCCCTTCAAATAATACTGCTTCTTCGAACAATACTGTTTCTACAAACGACCCTGCTTCTTCAACGATACTGCCTGTGAAAGCAATGTTCCTTCAGCAAACGATGCTACTTCTGCAAATAATGCTACTTCTGCACATGAAGCTGCTTCTGCAAGCGATGCCGCTCCGTTAAACGACACTGCTTCTTCGAACAAGACTGTTTCTGTAAGCGATCCTGCTTCTTCAAATAATACTGCTTCTTTAACAATAATGCTTCTGCAAATAATGCTGCAGTTGATAATCGTAGTGACAAAGGCCTTGCTGCCTTGCACTGCTTCACGTAATAAGGGCCTTTGCCGCCTGAAAATATTAGTGCTGACGATGCTATGACTAACAATGCTGCTGCTGATAATGATTATAGTAGCAATACTACCGACGAAGGACTTTTTACCTGAAATTGATCCCGACGAGAGTTTTATTACCTGACAATGCTGCTGCGTACAAAGCCGCCGCTGCCGCAAACGATGCTGCTTCTCCGACAATACTACTTCTTCGATACTACTGCTGTTTCTTCAACATTACTGCTTCTTCAACATTACTGCTTCTTCGAGAATACTGCTTCTTCGACAATACTGCTTCTGCAAACAATACTCCTGCTGAAACGATGCTGCAGTTGACCACCCCATCGACGAATTTTTTTTGCCGATGTTAATGCTAGCGATACTACGGTTGACAATGTTGCTACTGATAATCTTACTGCTAGCAAAGGTCTGGTTGCCTCATAATGCTACTACTAACAATATCACTACTAACAAAGGTCTGTTTGCCTCATAATGATTCTTGTAACAAGGGTCTTGCGGCCTAAGAGTATTGCTACTGATGATGTTGGTGCTAAGAATGCTTCTAGTAGCGATACTACCGACGAAGGTCTTGTAGCCTGGCATTGATGCCGACGATGCTACCACCCGACGAGAGTTTGGTTACCTGACGATGCTGCTCCGGACAAAGCCGCTGCTGCTGCAAACGATGCTGCTATCGACAACACTACTGACGAAGGTCTTGGTGCCTGATAATAATGCTGACAATGTTGCTGCTAGCAAGGGTCTGTTTGCCTCAGAATACTTCTAGTAACAACGGTCTTGTGACCTGATAATGTTGCTGCTGACGATACTACTGCTGACGATGCTGCTGCTAGTGATTATGTCGCAGCCGACGAAGTCTTGTTACCCGAAATTGATGCCTACGACGCTGCTGATAATGCCGCCGACGCTGACGCTACCGCTGACGAAGGTTTTATTACCCGACGATGTTGCTACGGACGATGTTGCTACAGACGCGGGTTTTATTGCCTGACAATGCTTGCTGCTAACGCGGGTTTTGTTACCTGATAATGAATACAGCTACTAACGACGGCTGACCCGACGATGCTTCTAACGAGAGTTTTGTGACCTGACGATGCTACTGCTTACGATGCTGCTGCTAGTAATGCTACTGCCCTTGCGTCGGACCTACTCTCTTAACCTCCATACCTACCGATGCTCACATCAAGCTCGTCGGCTCCCACAAGCTCGTCGGCTCCTACAAGCTCTTCAGCTCCTACAAACTCACAGGCTAGCAGCACCCAAGCAAATAGCTCCAAGGTCACTTCTGCTCCTGCTACTACCTCTAAACCCACCTCTCAGCCGGCGATCAGTTCAAAGCCTACCGGCACCACGAAAAAAGGGGGTTCGGGAGGTGGCGGCGGCGGAAGCTGCGGTTTAGGAAGTGGAAGTGATGGTGGCTCAGGCAGTGGTTCAAGAAGCGGTTCATCTAAATTTGTTTGGCCTCCTCACACTTTCTCCGTTTCCTGAGCACAATTCTAAGACTATCCATCCTGCCCATCCTGCCCATCATACCTTTCTAGATCCTAGAGCAACTGCTGCGATAACGTCCATGGCTGACCTGCTGGTGCCCCGTGGCAACGGAAGCGAAATTTAGATTCTGACCATCGGTACGCAACACCCAAGCACACGCAATAGCAGCATTATATATGTCTGCGTGACATCTTGGCGTCTCGGATAGTTGAAAATCGTCTACTCACTCAGCACGGAGTACTCGGTGTGGTCCCACGCGAGTGGGAAAAAAAAGGGGGGCACCCGCGACTCTTGACCATGGTGTACGAAGTCAACCAAGCAGAGATATAGGGTGGGGTGTCCTGTTCATGCGGGTAGAGGCCTATATACATAACATTTGATTGGGGCGCTGTAGCCGACTATCCATATCTAGTACGATGTTCTCGAATGTGTTAGTGCTAATGTTCATCCTCATGTCTCCGAGCTTAGATATACTCATAAACGGCTGGATGTTCATATTCATGGACCTGTGTGCTATAATATCCCTCACAGCCGTCAGGACCTTGCCTTGCTTATTCTGTCCCCAACTCCCCACCTTCACCAAGGCGTTTTCACTCGTGTACCCAATCCCCAAAACCGTGTCGGTAGGACCGCTCTCCACCAGAGCCTTCCGGCCAGTGTTCATCAAGAGGTCCCCTCCAGGATCGCCAAGAGTGCCAATGCAATGAGCTCGAGCGTGTCCTCTGCCGGTGGCTCCGACGGTTCCATGTTCGCATCCACGGACGGCGGCATCTTCGGACAGAATTACGTACCCGCGCCCAGCAGCAAGACCACGATCAGCAAGAAGTACATGTAGGTGAATCGGATAGTTCGGAGAACGGTTGAGAGGGACTAAAACGCCTGGAGGATGATGATCAAAACGAACTAGTCATGCTCCCAAACCACCGGGTCGTAGTTCTTCACCATCCTACCCATCTTCCTGTGTTCCGCTGGATGCAGACTGAACCCGCACCACCGACGATTCTGGACATAATATCGACGTCGTCGAAGATTTCGGACATCCTGTACAACAGGTACTGCTCGGCGCTCGCGAACATCTTCCCATCGCATATAAACGTCGAGTCGTACCACTGGCTCAGAACCCCGTGGTCATCCACCCTCTCCTCTAGAAGGTGTAGAAGCAAAACAAGAAGCAAAACAATTCAATTCATCCGATCTGGGTTATCTATGAAAGAAGAAGAGGAAGACTAATGCCCCCGAGTGTGCCGTATAAAAGAGGCGCGCTAGGGCGGCCACGTGACCTTGTCCACAATTGCTTGTACGCTTGACGAGGGATTCCAACAATTCTCCTCTCGACAGGTTAAGCCCTACCGCCCCGGTCACATTGCACAGCGCATTGTATTGCATTCAATCGTACGTAATCTGACATAAGCTGGTCTTCGCTTCACTTAAGCTCTCGTACGAGAGCAAGCTACTAACCCAGAACACCACGGGAAGGTGCCAGCTATGGTTCTGGATCAGCTAGAACTACTAGCTGACGCCTCCGCTTAGAGCCACTTGGCTAAAAACTTCTTTGGCTGGGATGTGACATATACGCAGGAGTGTGATGTAGTATTCTTGCAAAGACAACAGGGAAATAAACCAAATACTGCGGACGATGTTGCTGCGGACGATGTTGCTGCAGACGTTGGTTTGCTACCTATGATAAAACGCTCGTTCTGCTAATACAGACTTGATGCTGCCGATGCAGACGCTGCTGATGCAGACTTATACTACCGAGGCAGACGTGGCACAGCCACCCATGCAGAAACGCTGGAACTACCTCTGTAGATGCTGCCAACGCAGACTTGTGCTGCTCAACGCAGACTTGATGCTGCTCAACGCAGACTTGATGCTGCTCAACGCAGACTTGATGCTGCTCAACGCAGACTTGATGCTGCTCAACGCAGACTTGTGCTGCTCAACGCAGACTTGTGCTACTCAACGCAGACTTGTGCTACTCAACGCAGACTTGTTGCTGCTCAACGCAGACTTAAGGCAGACGTGGCACTGCCACCCATGCAAAAACGCTGGAACTGCCTGTGTAGATGCTGCTGATGCAGACTTATACTACCGAGGCAGACGTGGCACAGCCACCCATGCAAAAACGCTGGAACTGCCTCTGTAAGATGCTGCCAATGCAGACTTGTGTTGCCAATGCGGACTTGTGCTGCTCAACGCAGACTTGTTGCTGCTCAACGCAGACTTGATGCTGCTCAACGCAGACTTGATGCTGCTCAACGCAGACTTGTGCTACTCAACGCAGACTTGTTGCTGCTCAACGCAGACTTGTGCTACTCAACGCAGACTTGTGCTGCCAATGCAGACTATTACTACCAAGGCAGACGTGGCACTGCCACCCATGCAAAAACGCTGGAACTGCCTTTGTAGATGCTGCCAAAGCAGACTTATACTACTGATGTAGATGCTGCTAATGCAGACTTATACTACCGATATAGATGCTGCCAAGGCAGACTTGGAACAGCCACCCATGCAAACTCTAGTGTTGTCAATGCGGATGACGTCGCCGTCGATGATGTCAGTGCTGATGATGATGTCAATGCTGCTGACAATGATGGTGGTGATGGTGGTAATGTTGGTGATGATGGTAATGATTTGATGATATTGCTGTGGACAATGTTGCTGTCAGCTAGGGTTTTGTTCTGAGGGTTTTATTACCTGACCAAGTAACTGCGTGCTATGTTGCCACTGCAGACGATGGTATGCTGTCAATGATGTTAACTGCTGATGATTCTGCTCCTAACGGGAGTTTTATTACCTGATAGTGCCGCTGCTGACAATGTTCCTGATAGATTTGCTGCTAATAATGATGATGGTGCTGATGATGACGATGGTGCTGGGCAAGAGGGAAGATGGAAAAGGGAAAAAAGCAGAGAGAAGAGAGAAGAAGGAGGAGAGAAGAAGAAGATGGGAGAAGGAAGAGGAAAGAAGGAAGAGGGAAGAGGGTTTTGCTTCCTGCTGCTGCTGCTGCTAACGAAGGTCTTGTTGGCTCACGGTAACCTCCTTCCGTAGCAGAATCTCTCCGACTTTCTTTCTGTATCTTGGGGCTTAACCGCAAATCTCGGGCAAAAGCTCTGCTGTCCCTAATAAGGGCTTCCTCTGTACATTGGCGAGAAATATTTACAAGCTTTAGACTAGAATATGCAATAGAGTTAGCAATTACCACTTGATGTCTAATGTTTTCAAGTATTTATTTTGCATACTACTGTACTTATTTGCTTCTCCCATTGTTGCCACGATTGCACACAATTCAGCAGTAGTTGTCTGATAAGCGGCCTCGGCAGGCGCGGCCCCAGCACATCCCATATCTCTTATGCAAGGTAAAGCCTCTTATCAGTGATAAGTAGTAGGGAGCCAACTCGCAGCGGTATATTTGGTTAGAGTCAAAAACGTATTGCCTTACCGTCACCAAAGAGATGTGAAAACGCACAAAAACAACTAGGAAAGAGTGGATTCTTCAGACGATTGAGCTATGCAGGAATCTTGGTTCTTGACTTATTGGTGACACAATTTACATACGAGAATACGCAAAACGGGTTTTAAGTAAGCAGCTATGCAGGGGACAAGTCCCGTGACCATATGGCAGTGTCACAAATTTCAGCAAAAAGGTGAAGAAGCTCCACACTACGGAGCAGTAGCGTGAATAATGCATTTTGTATAGCCTGTGACATATTTCATTGGCATCCACTTGCAGCCATGTCCAAAGTTGTACTGGGTTTAGTTTGTACATCATAAAAACACATATCCTGTACGCCCGACGAAGCAGAGCATGAGCGTGCCACTCGGAACATGGCGCAGCGGACCAGGTGGGCATTTCAGGATGTGGGACGCTGTACCACTTCTGTATGAGCAATCAATTTGGCCAGAGTTGTGACGCCGGAAATGGACATTCTGACGATTCTGGTGCTAGCAAAGGTCTGTTTGCCTCGTATTGCTTTAAGGGTCTTGTGATCTGACAATGCTGCTGCTAGCGATGCTTCTATTGACAATACTTCGAACGAAGTATTGTTGCCCGACATTGATACCGATGATACTGCTGCTGACGAAGCCGCTTACGATAGTTCCATTTACAATACTACCGACAAAGTAACGTTGCCCGACATTGATGTCGCCACTAACGAAGCCACCGCCTACAATGCTACCACCGACGATGCTACCGCTGACGAGGGTTTATTACCTGAAGATGCTGCTGCGGGTGAGGGTTTCGATACGTCGTGATGCTACGGCTTACAATGCTGCTGCTAACGTTGCCGCCGCAGGGGATGCCACCGCCGACGATGCCACTACAGACGAGGGTTTCGATAAACCATGATGCTACGGCTTACAACACCGCCGCCGCTGATGATACCGATTCGGACGAGGGTATTGTTATCAAGGGGGGGCGCATCAACAATGAGATAGTGCATTAACTGCGCAGCAACTCTTGAGCCAACTACGTCGCACTTCTCAATTGCATTTGGGATTTCTTGCGTTTCTTCTTCCGTCAAATCAACATACAAGATGATGCTACTGCTGATGATGCTGAGGCTGACGATGCTATGGCTGAAGATGCTGCTTCTGCAAATGATGCCGCGATTGACGATACTACTAGCGCAGGTTTCGTTGCCTGATATTGATACCGGAGATGCTCCTGCTGACGAGGGCCTCGTTGTCTATTGATATTACTACTAACGTCAGTTTGTCGACCGCTACGACTAGTACCATATTATTGTGAAGAGTACTCGAAATAGTGAGGCATCTGTCCAGCCCAGCCAAGAGCGTAAGTTCAGCAATCGCTTATTTTGCGGTTCAGATAACACAACCTGAATATAGTTGCTGTCGAATTTGTCCTAACCGCTCCATTCCACAGTGACAAAAAAATCTAATCAGCGGCAATACACGCAAAGGCAACAGTCGCTAATACCCTCCGTCGACAGGTTCACGGCCTGTAATGAGTATGTAGCCTTTATGAGTCTCACCGACTTCTGAACTGTCTTAACTCCCACAATAGAAGAACTCAAAATCTAATTATCCCTTTCAACAGATACTGGACCGAGATCTCTGGTGATCCACATCATGGAGGTCATCACTTAGCCTTATTTGTGCCGTATCCTCGCCCCCTCCGAACCATACATACATGTACACAGGAAAAAAAAAATGAAGGGACGAAAAAAGAGGAGGGCAATAAAAGCAATCAAAACTGGTAATTCGTCGCTCTGAGTCATGCTGACTGAGGCTTCAATGCCAAGAATGTACAGAAACCCCTTACAGCTTTGGAAGAACCCTGTGTACCAGCAGAGACACCACTTACTCTATTTCCAGTGGTCAGTCCCAAAGCTGACTCTCAGCAACAATCAGAGGTTTTAACCTGCCGAAGAAGTAGTCCATCACGTCCTCCGCCGACTTGTTCCCCGTGCATATCGCGGTGTTAATTATCCCGGCGTTACTGTAACTCAATTCGTCTCCGGATGCGAACCCAGACGGGATCATCCAGAACTCGTCGTTTTGGCCCCTCATGTGGTAACCCTTGCGCTAAATCCTTGTGCACGGTATAGCCGGTGACCGACGTCAAATCCTCGAGCTTGTACACGTACCTCTTAATGTTGTCGGTGTTCAGAATCTTTCAGGTGCAGGACACAACCATCGGTACGGCGTTGATTGATAATCCAGGCCTAGCTACCCTCCTCACCGTGAAGTGTCTACTGGACGCGGTGACGCTATTTGCTATGACGAAGATCCCGTGCAGTCTTCTGACTTGTTTCTCGTTCTACGATCTCGGGTGCGAACATTCCAACTGCATCTGCAAGTTCATGAATACGATCCTGGTCTCGATGATGGGTCGTAGACCGTCTCATGACCAAGGCTGAATTGGTATGACCGTAGTCCGTATACATGGCATGTCTTGCGTTGATATGACGATGGTCGCAGTACTCTCGCACAGCGTCACCACAGCGGCATCACCGGCGTATCTACACCTGCATCGACAGCGTATCGTCGAGATGATCCTGTCCGGCACGGTACCAGCTTCGCCGTCCCCACAGGGGATATCAGCGATAGCGTTCCTGAGGTTGGTGGTCTTCCGCGATCCTCCGCGTCCAATCGGCACACACTATTGGCAGTTCGGGAAGCAGATGTCGTTCTCGATTTGGGGTAACGAGTCATTGAACAGGTCCTCGGTGTAGAGGTAAGTCTTCCTGATGACACCCGACAATTCCCTCATGGACATCTGGCAGGACATAGGGTCGCTGGATTCGACTTGACCGTGACCTCTATCAAGTTCAGGAAGAGGTCGGGCGCGTGATGGACATTTGTTGATCTTGCACTAGTTGTGACCGTCAACGATCTACGACATGTGTATCTACGAGATTAGTAGGTGTAAAACCTGCCACAAGACGTCGAGCAGGTACATTAACATGTGTGACGATGGATTCGTACTTACGGTGACGTGATTCCTCCCATGCCCAGGGATGTCGACTCCAGCACGATCGTGGCCCACACCGGCTAGATTTGGTGGTACCCGAGATTTTCAACGACTCGCATATCTATTATCTTGTCATTATTCTTCTGTTTGGTGATGATTCGATTATGAGAACATCAGTGAGGTCACAGGCCCTAGGTCGGCAGCCTCCACGATGGTTGCAATCGCACCTTCAACTCCCCCAAGACCCACTTCCTGTCCATGTTCGTGACCTTGTTCCCGAAATCTGTCAGTACGTTGACGTAACCGCCCTCTGCGGACTTGTACTTGTAGTGGCTGGCAGTTGATCTTGGTCTCGAACATCTGCATGGTCGGGGGCAGTCTGTTGTTGTTGATGGTGTCCACGGCCTACCCAAAAACTCGGCCACGTTCTTCTTCTTGTCCTTTGTCTTGGAGGAGTTGATCATGTTCAAAATATTGCCCGTAACGTAGTTCGCTATTGGGAGTCGGTCCCTCTTCACGGGCGCCGAACCCTTGGTCTCCAGCAAACCGCCCCAGTCGATGGTCGAGTACTTCCCCCTGGTCGTAATCAGCATATGCTTGTAGTTGCCCTTCAAGTATGCCTTCACGTTCTGCAGGGTGGTTCTGAACAAGAGCCTGCACGCATCTCAATAGTCACACAGCCGCCGCAACAGGCCCAAACCTGGCGGGCAAGACTCGGAGAAACGCACTGCCCCAGGGCAACGCGAACAGAGGAGGGAGAGGGACAGATACAGAAACAAATAGATAGAGAAAAACATGCTTCTGATATGGCTGAATTCCTGTGTACGTTATAAATTCCTGGAACATTGTAAACTTCTGTATACGTCATGCTGGTGCTAGTGCTAGTGGACCTACGCTGCTTACAATTCGACTGCTCACAATGCCTACAGTACGGAGTGACAAACCTTGTGTTGCTCGCGCTACTGCTGCCTTTCCCCTCTCCTGACCGCCATCTTGACCAGAATCCTGACCAGAATTCTGACCCGTGGTTACGATAACCGTATCTTGCACATCTTCATCGTCTTAGTTAGATGAACTTGCTAAGTCTAATGCTTCTTTATCGTCTTTGTTGGATTAACTTGCAATATCTGATACTTCTTGTAGCCTATACGGCTTCTAGGAATCAATCATTTTCTTTATCCGTCCCTCTCTATCTCCCGCCCCTGGCCACGTTGGTCCGCCCGGCGCCGCCAGGGCTTGGTCTTGGTCAGAGTCCAGCGATACAGGCTTACAAGCAACGCGACAGCGACGAGAGCAACACACACAGTAAGACAGAACAACAACCAGTGCACCAAATAGAGCAAGACCTAGCGCAGAAGATACAGAAAAGCCCGGCCCACGCGATTCAGGCAAAATCAGCGTGTTTATGGCGACTCTGCGGCGGGCAAGGCACAAAACGCAACAAGCAAGGCACAAAATGCCGGCTGGATGTGTGGTTTTTCGCTCGGGCTGTGAGCAGAAAAAGGAGAAGACTATGGGCCGTATCATTGAGACTAGGACAGTTCTTCTAGTATTACTCTATACTATACTTAGTACTAGTAGTGTAGTCACTTAAAGAACGTAGTCTTAGTCTCAACAACACAGCCCACAGCCCACAGTCTTCTCCTTTTCTGCTCACAACCCGAGGTCCTGAAACATAAGGAATGTTGTCAGTCAACCATCCAGTTACCGAAAATGTTAGAATACCTAGATAAAATTTAACTATAAGAAGGGGCCTAATTCCTCGTCAATTATCTAGAATACAAGGACAATTCCACTGCTTTAGACATCCATAGCTGCTCACTTGTGACACTATTTCTCTTCTTCTCTCTCAGATAACCCAGATCAGAGGAATTGAATTGTTTTGCTTGTTGTTTTGCCTCATCTCCTGGTATCGATACCCTCGTCACACGAAGCCTTGTGCTTCCTACACAAACTTCATCATGACTGGCTAACCACAGGCGACGTTGGTGGATGCAGAGTTATTATCAAGCAGTAGGCGGTCCTCCAAAACATACCATTGACGATACCGTGCTATAGTCTTGCCACGTTTCGTTCTCGCGACCGATCGTGCCGCATAACGAACGACGCACCGCACCTTGTCCCGAGTGCTTGCGCCTCCCCTCTCAAAAAGAGATAAACCTGTGCTTGCTCAATAATCAGTAACACAACTCATACTGGCCTATCCGGGAAAGGCACGTGTTTTATTTGATCTACTTATCCATGGCTCTGGATCTACGAAGGTAATAAGTATTCCGCATCCTGAGCCCTTCAAGTGCGAAGGAAGGTCAAGTTTCCCACTCAGCTAGATTCTCAGCAGCAGACGAGTAGTAGGGATGGCTGGCACCCAGTTTAGCTCGTAATAGCTGGACGCAATGCCTCATCAAAGTTTTAGCTTCTTCACCGCGCCCTGTATTCCAAAATGTCCATGCCAAGTTATTCATGCTATTCAGCGTGTCAGGATGATCCTCCCCTAGCTTCCTCTTGCGAGTCTCCATCACCTGCACCCCTAATTCCGCCGCCTCCCGCCGGCCTTGGTTCCTAAATATTGACGCCAAGTTAGCCATGCTAGTCAGCGTGTCAGGATGATCCTCCCCTAGCTTCCTCTTGCGGGTCTGTATCACTTGCGTCTCTAACTCCTCCGCCGCCTTCCACCGGCCTTGGTTCCAGTATGTTGACGCTAAGTTAGCTATGCTAGTTAGCGTAGCAGGATGATCCTCCCCTAGCTTTTTCTTGCTTGCTTTCATTACTTGTACCTCTAACTTCTCTGCCGCTGCCCACCGGCATTGGTTCCTATATGTTAACGCCAAGTTAGCTATGCTAGTCAGCGTGTCAGGATGATCCTCCCCTAGCTTCCTCTTGCGAGTCTCCATTACTTGCACGCCCAACTCCTCCGCCGCCTTCCACCGGCCTTGGTTCCAGTATGTTGACGCTAAGTTAGCTATGCTAGTTAGCGTAGCAGGATGATCCTCCCCTAGCTTTTTCTTGCTTGCTTTCATCACTTGTACCTCTAACTTCTCTGCCGCTGCCCACCGGCATTGGTTCCTATATGTTGACGCCAAGTTAGCTATGCTAGTCAGCGTGTCAGGATGATCCTCCCCTAGCTTCCTCTTGCGAGTCTCCATTACTTGCACGCCCAACTCCTCCGCTGCCTCCCACCGGCCTTGGTTCCAGTATGTTAACGCTAAGTTAGCTATGCTAGTTAGCGTGTCAGGATAATCCTCCCCTAGCTTCTTCTTGCTTGCCTTTATTACTTGCACGCCTAACTCCTCCGCTGCCTCCCACCGGCCTTGGTTCCTGTATGTTGACGCTAAGTTAGCCATGCTATTTAGCGTGTCAGGATGATCCTCCCCTAGCGTCTTCTTGCTCGCCTCTATCACTTGTACCTCTAACTCCTCTGCCGCTGCCCACCTGCCTTGGTTCCTGTATGTTGACGCTAAGTTAGCTATGCTAGTTAGCGTGGCAGGATGATTCTCCCCCAGCTTCTTCTTGCTCGCCTCTATTACCTGTACCTCTAACTCCTCTGCCGCTGTCCACCTGCCTTGGTTCCTGTATGTTGACGCCAAGTTAGCTATGCTAGTCAACGTGTCGGGATGATCCTCCCCCAGCTTCTTCTTGCGAGTCTCCATCACTTGTACCTCTAGCGCCTCCGCCTCATTCCACCGGCCTCTCAGGCCGTACGCTGACGCTACCATTGCTTTCGACCATATCACATCTTCATGCTCCTTGTTAAATATCCTTTTCCTTGCTTTCATGGCCCAAACTGACAGGTCCTCTGCCTCTAGTCCGTTTCCCTTTTTGAGGGCATACCATGCCGCCTTGTATAGGATTGTAGCCCACTCTTTCATTGACTCTTTTCCGGCTGGGGGCTGTGCAGACACCGATTGTGCATGCGGGAAAAGCATCTGGCATTTAGCCCAGTTCTCGTATTCTCCTCCGGGAAACTCTGCGCAGAGCCTTATAATAAACTGGTGCTTCCTCTGCTCGTATACGTCATGCGCTCTAAGCCACTCAAGTGTAGCTAGCTGCACTAATCTATGCATCTCAAAGGTGGTGCAGTCTTCATTGGCAACAATGAATGAGAAGTTCCGCAGTGTTGCAATATCGTTTTCAAATCTGTCATTGTTGCTATAATTGAATTGTTGGGTCGAGTCGCCGTCGCCGTCGCTGTCGATACTCTCATTATCATCAGCATAATTATTGTGTTCACCTCCATCGCCCATGTCGATCGTTCCTTCACCCTGGTTCTGTTCACCATCGCCGCTTGTACAGTCGTTTTGGTCGCGCAGTAGAATTTCGGGAATGCCTTGTCGATCGCAGAAACTCATGAGCGAGAGTATGTCTGATGCCGATGGTCTGGTTTTGCGAATGTAGTCAAATGATATTTGCCACGTAATAAGGATAGAGTTCTTGGCTTCGGCGTCTCGACGGAGTTCTCCACCTTTAAGCATAAGCAGATCAGCTTTTCTTTTGTCACTGTTGCGAAACTCATCGAGATATTTCCGCAAAGAGTATCGTGGACGCCTCTGCAGAACGTAGGCCGCTGCTTGGACAATGGCCAGTGGCATATAGTCAAGCGCTGCAGCGAGCTCGGCGGTGCACGCTTCGTAATCGTCTTGACCGAGCTTATTCTGGAAAAGCTGCAAGGCGTCTTTTTCATTCATTGGCTCGATCGTAATGATATTGGAGCGCTCAACCAGCTCTAGTGCGGCATCTCTGCTTCGTGAGGTGACAAGGACGGACCCATGCTGGCAGTGAGGGATGTACGATATCAGCTGTCTCGGATTTGCACTCTCCATCGTGGTCGCCGCCGCTTCGATACCAGGGCCGGGAAACTTCAAGAAACCCGCATCGTCTACATTATCGAGAACAATAGTCCAGGGTCCTGTTCTCTCGTCTTGAAGCCAGTCGTGCACGAGCTGAAATATGTTGGCTTTCGGGTTCTGCCGCCCTTTGACCTTGACATGTGTCGCAATATCTCGAAAACTCTGTTCGAACCGAGGGCTATTGCTCGCGTGGATCCAAAAGACCCATGTATCGGAAGATCGTTCTCGGACTCGATACGCGTATTCGATGGCGAGTTGCGATTTGCTTCAAAGGTCAGACTTTTTTCCTAGCAGAGCAAGGCGCCTGGAACGTACCCGACACCACCAAGACCGACGAGCGCAGTACGCGATCCTCGCTGGTCACAGCTTTGTTCGATCTGGTCGATAAGGTCTCCTCGTTGTACAAAGTCTCCGTCGCGACCAAAAGGAATCAGAATCGATGGATTGGGCGGCGTTTCTGGTCGCTCTATCCGTTCGTCAACGAGGAGGTATGGAGCCAGTGCATCGTTGGAGCTTACCTGGGGTAGCGTAGTAGTGAAATTCCGCGCTGACTGGCCCGTGGATCGTCCCCGCTTGAAACCCGGAATTGTTATTGCCGAAAGCGATGGTGTTCATGGCGCTGGAAGATAGTTGATGATTTCACTCATGGCTCGAGGGCAGTTGATCGCGGGTGCCGGGGGGTAGGAAAGCCTCAGCGACTTGAAGGAGGATGGCTGTGGCTGTAGCTGGTGCGGGAGTGATGCTGTCAGCAGCGAATTACGGCTGTATTACCATGAGGTTCAGCTGGGTCTAATGATTGGCCGCCTTCCTGCAGGTCGCCCGCATCGTTGCCATGCTGACATGCTATTGAAAGCCGTGTCCTCAGCCGCGTCTGCCGTTCTTTCACTAGACTTGCCCTTCCCCTTTGTATAGTTCTTCGCATACCTGCGATGGCCACAGTTAAGAAGCCAACAAGTCGCGCAGACTTCCGCATCGCAATCATCTGCGCTTTGGCCCGTGAGGCCGACGCGGTCGCTTTACTGTGTGATGAATTCTGGGACGACGATGGCGATATTTTCGGCCGGGCGACGGGAGATACCAACATGTATGTCACAGCGCGGTTAGGCATCCATAATATTGTCCTTGCTGTACTTCCTGCGATGGGGACAACGAATGCAGCCGTGGCGGCGGCCGGTCTGCGCTCAAGTTACTCCAACCTCAAATTGGCGTTAATTGTCGGAATCTGCGGCGGGGTTCCCAAAATCAGAGGCAACAGTGCCTTCCTGGGCGATGTTATTGTCAGCAAGACGATCATCCAGTACGACTACGGACGACAGTACCCGGGCCACTTTGCGGTCGAGAAAACAGTTGACGATAGCCTTGGCCGGGCGAACAAGGATATTCGCGGTCTCCTCGCTAGTTTTGAAACGGAGTTTGGACATGAGCGATTGAAAACAAAGGCTGCTGCTCATCTCAAATACCTACAGGAAGCAGCAGCTCGCAAACACCGGCGAGCGGATTACTACTATCCTGGAATGACTAGAGATAAACTATTCCTACCGACTTACCGCCATTCACACCGAGATTCCTATGATACATGCTGCGGCGGATCTATTAATATATGCGAAGTTGCCGCCAAAGCTTCCTGTGAGGAAGTTGGCTGCAGCGAAACTAGCCTTGTGACGAGGGAACATACCAGAGGAGAAGGTGACTACTGCCCGGACATCTTCATTGGCTGTCTGGGCTCAGGCAATATGGTTATGAAATCTGGAGAGGACCGTGATCGCATCGCCACTCAGCATGATATCATTGCCTTTGAGATGGAGGGCGCCGGGGCATGGGATGAAGTCCCGTGCATTGTTGTCAAGGGTATCTGTGACTATTCGGACAGCCACAAAAACAAAGGATGGCAGGACTTTGCAGCAGCAACGGCAGCAGCGGTGGCAGGAGCACTACTCAAGTGGTATATACGTGATGATGGCCATGAGGCCATACATGGCAACTCGCGGCAGGAAGCTTCTGTAAAAGCTGCCGCGGAGGACCAGAACCAGCTAACTAGTGTAAAATTTGGGGAGCAAAACTCGGGGTTTCAAGCTGGGATTATCAATGGCCCTGTCAGTGGGTTAACTTTTGGAGGAAAGTAAACATATTTTAGGGAATCTAGCAACAATGCACATGTGCTTGCAACATAAGAAAAGTACTCTGGTTTATTCAGTAGCTGAGTAGCAGTGGTGCTGCGCAGGGGTTCTTGTCAGCCTCAACAACTGTGTACTCGAACATAACGGAAATGGTGACAACGTTCCGGTCCTTGCATGTGGTTGGCAGGTTGTTCCATCCCTTTTGCTGTTTGTCAACAGCCCGCCAATTGTCACAAGTGAGCAGCTATGGAAGTGGCTCTCTAAAGCAGTGGAATTGTCATTGATTTCTATCTAATTGAAAGGGGGATTTGACTACTGATGACATTCAATCTACACTCGGCTGAGAATCACCGCAGGCGCAGCTCGCCTCAGGCGGCCCCCGGCAGGGCCCCCGGAGGGAAGTGATGTAGTACCTGGTGCCGGTGTTGGTGCTCCTTTAAATAAGCTTATTAGACTAACTTGCGATGTCAATGCTTCTTTATTGCCCTAGCTGGATTAACCTGCAATGTCTAATGCCTCTTACACCCTATATGTCTTCCGAGATTTAAGCTTCTTTAACTAGCTTGTTGATTACCTTAACATGTCTGACGCTTCTTGCAGTGTACGTCTTCCGAGATTTGAGCCTCTGCAACGAGCTTGTCAGATTGTGAAGGAAGCACAGGGCTTCGGGTGACAAGGGTATCGATACCGGAAGGTGAAGCAAAACAATAAGCAAAACAATTCAATTTTTTCGTGAATTTCCAAGAAAGAAGAAGAAGAGAAAGAGGTATGCTGCCAAGCGCGCCGTATAAGAGGGCGCGCTAAGGTGACCACGTGACGTTCGCTCGTACGTTTGACGAGGTATTCCAACAGATTGACCTGCCATATCTGATGCCTGTACGTGTCGGAAGCGACGGTATGGAAGGGAATTGGAAGGGAAAATAACAAGCATGTAAATTGATGAATATTAACGATGATGATTGATGATGATGATGATCTTCTTCCTTCTTCTAATTCCTGTCCAAATTCTTCCTTTTATGCCTACTCTCCTTCCTGCCTCTGATATCTCATATTCCTTGTATCCCCGCATTATTGACCTTTCCGAGTTCATGACCAAACTCCTCCGGGATATTCAATAACCTTCTGCGCTATTGACTATCCTATCCGACAATACGTCCTCGTGAGACTAAGACGGTCTTCTTAGCAGTGACTCTACTTGTAGAGTAAAGTACAGACAAACTGCTTAGAAGACGTAGTCTTAGTCTCCCCAGGTCCGCTTATACTCTCCTCCTTTTCCCGCTCATAACCCGAGCTGAAAACCGCTCTCCTGAGAACCACCCATCCCGCGAGCATTTTGTGCCCTGCCCCCCGCCGAGTGGCTGGAAGCGTCTGAATTTTGCCTGCATCGTGTGCGTTACGTTTGTCGGAGTCTTTTGCACCAGGTTTGGGCCTGTTGCGGCGGCTTTGTGACTGTTGAGATGGCCGGACCAGGCAGGACCTGGTTTTCGGCGGATTACGCGCCAGGTGGTTTTACCTTATGCGCTGGGCTCTTGTGCATCTTTTGCACCAGGTTGGGTTTTGTCTCGTGGTATTTCTGTTGTGTTGTGTGGTGTGGTGTGGTGTGGTGTGTTATTGCGCTTATTAGCTGGTCGCTGGATTCCTAACCGAGCGGGTTTTTTGGTACTGGAGGGTGACAAGGTTGAATTCACGTGCGTTGTGAACTTGACCAATTTGGTCAATCTAAATAGTATAGCTATAAGGAGTGCGGTTGTGCCCTTCGAGACAGGCCATCATCAAGAATCAACAGACGTTTTCCCCCGAAGTTTACTTGGGCATTGTGCCTCACACGTTCATTCATCATTTTATTCAATTAAAGTGCGCAGTTGCTCCACAAGAGGCAAGCAACCTGCAAGACCATTTGATCTTGGCAAGAGAAAAGTCACTACGAATCACGGGAGGCCTTTGCGAGAAGCCTTTCTCGAAGTGTACGGAGCGTTGCTGGGTGTGTGTCAGATCTCAGTATACGTGAGTGTTAGGTGTGGTTTTTGGGTCGACAAAGTACATTGCGCGCCAGGTGTGACATTTTGGGCCCTGCTTTCTATTGCATCTTGTGCGCTACGTTTTTTTGCATCTTGTGCGCTGGTTTTCTCTGCATCTTGTGCGCTGGTTTTTTCTATATCTTGCGCGCTGGCTGTTGTTGTGCTGTGTTGTTGTGCTACTCTTGTGTTACTTACCAGCCCCGTGTCGCTGGTCCCGACCAAGCCCTGCCCTTTTTGCACCTTGGGCGCTGACCCAGATCTATCATCTGCCTGGTGGGAATGGCTAATTCATGCGTCGGCAGCAACATCCTCATCAGCAACAGCGGCATCATCATCATCATCAGCTGACTCTTCCATCTCCCAAGTGCTTACTTTTCCCCTCTGCCGACCGCTCCTATTGTAACCGTCTTCCAGACCGTCTTCCTGACTGGAATCCTGACCTGTGGCCGCCACCATCATCGTATCTCGAACATCTTCATCATCTTCAGGTTGACTTGCGAGATCCGATGCTTCCTGCAGCGCCTGTACGTCTTGCGAGATTTATACCATTCAAAAGGCTCGTCAGACTGACCTGCCGTGTCTAATGCTTCTTGCAGTGCCTATATGTCTTGCGAGACTTGAACGTTTTTATCGTCTTCGTTAGATTGCCTTGCGATATCCGATGCTTCTTGAACGCCTGTACGTCATCCGATATTTGAACCTTTCAACGAGCTCGTCAACTGACTTGCAGTACCTAATGCTTCATGCAACCTATGCATCGTCCGACATTCGAACGTTTCAATAAGCCCGTCAGATTGACTTGCGTTATCTGATGCTTCTTGCTATGTATGTCTTCCGAGATTCAATCCTCTTCATTGTCATCGTTAGATTGGCTTGCGATATCTGATGGATCTAATGCTTCTTGCAGCGCCTGGACCATTCAATGTAGCTCGTCAACTGACTTTTGATATCTAATGCTTTGTGCAGTGTACGTCTTCCGAGATTTGAACCTTTTCAACGAGCTCGTCAGATTAACCTGCGATATTAGATGCCTGTAAGTCTTCCGAGATTCAAACCTTTTCAACGAGCTCGTCAGATTGACCTGTGATCTGATGCTTCTTGCAGCGCCTAAACGAGCTTATCAGCTAACTGAATTAGATGGCGGCCGACAATTCGGTTATCAATGACTTGAGATATGTGATGCTTCGAAAGCGCGTGTACGTCTTCCGACATTTGAACCGTTTCGATGAGCCCCTCGCGATATCTGTTGCTTCTTGCACGCCTGTACAGCTTCCAAGATTTGAGCCTTTCAACAAGCTCGTCAGATTGACCTGCGATATCCGATGCTTCAGGCAGC
Source organism: Conoideocrella luteorostrata (assembly GCA_032433595.1). Classification (NCBI taxonomy): domain Eukaryota; kingdom Fungi; phylum Ascomycota; class Sordariomycetes; order Hypocreales; family Clavicipitaceae; genus Conoideocrella; species Conoideocrella luteorostrata. Next base: position 116,737 of record JASWJB010000109.1, read on the forward strand.
CTGGACGTCATGCGAGATTTAGACCTTTCGATAAGCTTATTAAATGACTGGCGATATTTGATGCCTCATGCAGCCAATATGTCTTCTGATTTAAGCCTTTTCGCCGAGCTCGTCAGGTTAGCTGCATGCCTGATGTTTCTTGTCATGTGTGACGCATCGAAAACGCCTGTACGTCTTGCGGGATTTGAACCTTCTCAGCGAGCTCGTCAGATCGACTTGCGACATCGAATGCATCTTGCAGCCCGTACGTCTTCCGAGATTGAAATCTTTCAACGAGCTCCTTGTGGTCTATACGTTCTCCGAGATTTGAGCCTTTTCAGCGAGCTCGTTGGATTAACTTGCGATATCTGATGCTTCTTTCAACGCCGGTACGTCTTCCGGGACTTGAGCCTTTTCAACGAGCTCCTTGCAATATCTAATGCTTCTTGCAGCCTATATGTCTTCCGAGATTCAAACCTTTTTATTGTCTTTGTTAGGTTGACTTGCGATACTTGATGCTTCTTGCAGCGCCTGCACGTCTTCCGACATTTGAACTGTTTCAATGAGCTCGTCAGATTGACGTACGAGATCTAATGCTTCTTGCAGTGCCGTACGTCTTCCGGGATTTAAAACTTTCAACGAACTCGTTAACTAACTGATTTAGATCGCTGTCGACAATTCGGTTATCGGGGAAATTGTCCTCATTGCAAATAACGTCTCTCGTCACGATAACCTTGTTCTGGTGTGTCACAGGAAACATTCCTCACCACCAACGAACGATGCACTCAACATCACCGAAAACGCACGATACGACCGGAAACATTCAACATTGCCGGAAGCATTCAATATCATCGGAAGCATTCACATTCAACAGAAACGTACGACTGGAAGCATTCAATATCGTCGGAATTGAACGATGCCGACGAACGTGCCCCGCTCGAGGAATTTAACATCGCCGGAAACCTACGATATCGTCAGAATCAATGGAATTGAAAAAATCCACAAAAAAAGGAATATCGTATAGATAAATAGTAGTCGAATTCCCCGTCAGTTAGATAGAGATCAAGGACAATTTTCCACTGCTTAGAGACCCGACTTCCATAGCTGCTCATTTGTGACATGGTGCATAATCCGGATGCTGAAGTTATTCGATGAATTATATCCTGCGAGATATCCGATGTGTGCCTGGGGTTCGGGCTTTAACTTCCGACGAAGCCGCAGCTAAACATCTAAGGTTATTGCGAATGCCAATGCCTAGCAGATAGCTTCCACGATATCTTGGGGTGAATTTGCTGCGAATCTCATCGTGTTATTTATCGCAAACCTGCTGCTGAATGGCCATACTGTTGAGGCGAGAATTGATTTTGTTAGGAAGATCACTGCCTGTTGGAATCCCTCGTCAAGCGTACGAGCAATTACGGACAAGGCACCCTAGCGCACCTCTTTTATACGGCGCGCTCGGGGGGCATTGCTCTTCCTCTTCTTCTATCTTAGATAGTTATGAATGAACTGAATACTTTGTTTTACCTATTGCTTCAAGCAAGACCCTTCGGTATCGATACCCGTTACAGAAGCCCCGTGCTTCCTACAAACTGACTTCCTGGACGCGCCTCCGACGACAACGTCACCTCTATGATGTAGGACTCGATCCTTGAAGTCTTACAAGTACGTAGCTTGTGAATATCGACGGGACTCATCAATCGCTTCGAAAAGTTCCAAGCGCCAAAATAATTCTCCGTCATTGGTCCGTAGCCATTAATATAGAGACTTCTCCTAAAAAATATATATAGGGGTCGCTATACAAACATAATAGACTCCTACTAGCGAACTCATTGCAGAGATCTCCCAAGGAAAAGCCTCTACTCCGGACAATTCTTAACTTTTCAAGCAATTATGACCCATAGCGGATCGTGAAAAGAAGAACGATCTCCCCTAAATGAGTCGCGAGACTCTCTTCGGCCTCTGATCTCTCTAGGGCAGTGTTTATGCATGAAATGAGCGGCGCGCCTCTCCGTATAAGCAACTTGTATGCCCGAAATCGCCCTGCAGCAAAAAAAGGCAATACTTCATCTCCATCCGTCATGGCTATGTAACCGTTAAAAGTTTGTTGCCGCCGGAGAGCCTCCTGCTGCCAGCCAGCCAATATCGGTGAACAGATAATGTTCATTCCACGATTTGCAGTTGCTCCTCAGCAAAGCTCGACAATACGCTGGGATTATGAACGGTCTTTGCAAATACAATTGCATTGGTGGAAGCGAGCCAATCTACGCCAACCGGAGGCGCCTATGATGATTTGCCCTTCATGAATGTCGTAAGAAGGAGCGTACGTTCGGACGAAGTCAGTAGGTTTTCGACTTTATAGTTGTTAGGGTCCCCACGAGCCTCGAGACATTGATACTGATCTCCCTCGAATACGCTTAGAGGTTTGGAGCCCGAGAGATGACGTTGTGCAGGGAACTCTTCTGCAGGTGATTGTTGAACAGCAACGAATTGACTGTCATTGGCGTCGTTTGGATCGTGGTGCTTGCCATAACGCCAAAACGACGATTTGGTAGTGGGAAGGCGGTCGTCGTCAAGCGAGAGCATCGACTCAACAGCTTCTGGAGAAGCACATAAGAATATATTTTAGTAGATGCCCATAGCCGTGTCCGCCTCCTCCTTCTTTAGCTGAGTGAAATGCTCACGAAGAGTATCCGCAGTTACGCCATCAAGTTCTCCGTCTTCGATCCAGTGAAGCTCAAACAACCTCCTCGCCTCGGCAACTTGCTCGTACTCATGGCCCCTGTGTTGCTCCACCACATGGTCAAAAGCCGAGTTCAGGATGCGTTGGACCCGGCCCTTGAATGCAGCCCATTTCTCCTCTTCATTGTATGAGGCGGTGCGGAAAGCGATAAATCCCTAGGAACCGTTCTATGCGTCATCTGGCACCGTTGTAGGAAGTCGGGCGCGCTTTATGCTCGGGCGGTGGAACACCGTGATCATTGAGCTTCTTGTCTTCCCACTCGCGTGCATTTTGCCTTACGTAGAGGGTTAGTTTTCTCATGTCATCGTCACCGAGAACCTTCTGCAGGCTATTACGCATTTTGCCTTTTCCTCCTCCGACAAAGTAGAGAAATCGACTTCAGGGTCGCTGTAGCGTGCCCAACTCCACCCTTCTGGCCAGTAAGAGCTGGAGGAGTCTGAGAATGGCTCATCATTACTACTGCTAAGCCTCCGTTTGCTGGCCAATGACTGAGCTGCTGATGCTGGAGACATGTTGCGGACGCGGAGGCTACGACTCCGCACACCGAATAATGTTTGGTAGATTGAGATCTTGATGGCTTGTTTGGCGTCCTGGGCGCGCTTTTTTATCCATTACGAATGCCACCGCTGGCCGGGGTCAATATCGGCGCCGCCCCCCCCTCAGCCCCCTCCGCCCAGCGGCAGCATTTTATAAGGGCTTAGATAGAATTCATCTTGCGCTGTGCACATGGTACAACGTGGCATCACAACACAAGCTGTGGGTGTGTGTCACGGGCTATATAAAATGAATTATTCACGCTATTAGTGTGGAGCTTCACCTTTTTGCTGAATTTTGTGACACTCTCGGGATTCCCTAGTCTTCGGCGTCTCCTACCTAGCGTTCTATCCAACAACACCGGCCTCCGATGACTCCAACCGCTCCAACGTTGACTGGTAATTGCGCAGCCGAGTCCGCTCACTGAAAACCACTCATTTGCCCTGGTACAGCCGAAAGGATTAGGCAAATACTCCTGTCGAGTGGAGGCTCAACGTCAGTGGCACGCCAGTGACTTGGTATTGGTCATGGGGGCTGCCTGGTGATGCACTGAATAACTACGGAGTACTCCGTGTGTGTGTGTGGGTGGATATATGGATACACGGGCTGTGAGAGAAAGGTTACGTGGCCTCTAGGCCTAAGGCAGGAATTCAGGACGGAAGTGTCTCAGATTATAGGGATTTGGACGGGACCGTTAGACGAGGGATTCTAGATCCATCATCCAAGTAACACAGCTCTTCTCATCAATGCAAACATCTTTGAACCTCTCCTATCAATTCCAACAGTGGCTGCTTTTAGTCAATTTTTCTTTTAAAAAAA
>JASWJB010000110.1:0-120380 GCA_032433595.1 Conoideocrella luteorostrata
TTTTTGTTTGCTATCAATACCTGTATTTTGAAGAGGGTGGTTACACGGTGTGTTGAGTTCTACTTCCCCGGCCCAATCGCAAGGTCGGATTATGAAAATTGTAACATGACTCGAGGATAGAGGTGCCTGCGAGACGCCACGAGGGCAGGAGTTGACAACACATCAATCATGTATGACGTAGAGGGAAAGGCGCATATTCTCGAGTTTTAAGGAAGGGGGTCAACGGCGTTTGTTGGTCATCCGCAGCGGTGGTTGTTCTTGCAGCATGCAGCATGCATTTGCATAGCAATACACAACAATGACGAAATAGAAGGTGCAAACGAGCTTTGTAATATACTATCTTGGGATCGGACAGGAGACGACAATAGATCAAATTTAGGCGTCATGGGTTTCTAAACAGAGTATATGAAAAATTACAAGTACCAGGTGCAATAGTGGGGGAATATAAGCAATAATGATAAAAGACCCGTATCTGATGTGGCGACATCCGCGCGAAATAAAACTGAAGGGACGACTAGTAGGACTGTAATCCAGGAGGGTAAATGCGAAAATATAACCGAACATGCGCCATCGTCCAATAGCGACTGGAGAGTGTTGAAAGACATCTTGTGACAACTCTACCATCTTCTGACATACAAGGAGATACGCAACATCTTATCTCCGATCTGTTTTGCGTTGTCTCGGTATCCTCTCCCAAATGAAGTCCTAGTCGGTTCGGATGACATGAACCGCCTGCTCTCCCGCCTAGAATCCCCTTCTCCCCCCTTTTCCCCCACCTTTCCCCTTTTGCCGCCTGATTCTTTTTCGGCACGCTCTCAGCCCAAGTCTTTTCGCATTACGCCTCTGCCTGGGTTTCGTTCTGCTCCTGCGCTAAGTGCTAGTAGCTTCAATAGAAATCTAGGGGTTCTCAGTCTTCGACGTCCAGAAAATCAAAGTGCGCGGCTATGAGTAGTCACGCTACGCTCACAAGTAAATAAAAAATGCTGAGCAGCTGAGTTGCTGAATCCTCCTCATGATCGAAGGGTGTCGTAATTTTGTGGTAACCTTCGAGAATCCGTCAAAGATGGCGCGTGCATGCACCCACGGTAGAACTCGACTCCTCGTCCGATGCAATGAAAAATATTTTCGCTCATCCATCCTGGGAATCCATCACAGCGTTAACACAGCTAGCCATTGCTATGTTTGTGGCTGAATTGGATGTAAAAATTTGAAAACCCCGTCATCCACACCCCAACAGTCTTTTTACGTGTCGCCCATATAATCGAAATTCGCGTCGTCCCAGCCAGTCTCATGCTTATCAGCCACCACCCAAGCCCTCCCTCCAACGCGCAGCGGCGTTCTCACATGATGACGCACTTGCTACAGCATCCAGCTTCCTTCTCGCCGTCTTCCATGTCCATCGGTTTAGGAAGACCGTTCACACCAGAGCCACCACCACTGCCAGTTGAGTACCCTTGCATTTCACGGTTGTATCTTCGGATCTCTCGGACAATATCGTAGAAGGCCTTGTCGACGTTGATGCGGGACTTTGCCGAAGTTTCGATGAACTTGCAATTGAAAGATCTCGCCAGAGCCTCACCCTCTGCAATCAGGTTATGTGACGAGGTTGTCAGCCAATAGCTCCCCTAGAAAGGAGTGCAGAGAGCACGAAATACGCACCTTGTCTAGTAACCTCACGTTCACCCTCCAAATCACACTTATTACCAACAACAACCATGGGGAAGTAGTCCTTGTCTTTTACTCGTAAAATCTGCTGTTGGAAGGTGGTGATTTCTTCGAAACTCTGACGAGATGTGATTGAGTAGACCAGAAGGAAGCCTTCTCCAGTTCTCATGTACTGCTCGCGCATGGCACTGTATTCTTCCTGGCCGGCGGTATCCAAGACGTCAAGGAGTGCCACCTCATCATCAATAACACACTGCTTTCGGTAGGAATCTGTCAATTTGTTGATTAGTTGTGCAGTCCAATGTCTATGGCGGAGAAACCGTTCGTTGATTCAAAGGCTGGGAGAGATCACAGTCATTTGGTAACACACCTTCAATGGTAGGATCATATTCGTCGACGAAGTGGCTTTGGATCAATTGGATAGTCAAGCAAGATTTACCAACACCACCGCCACCAACGACAACGAGCTTGTACTCTCGTAAGAACTATTCCAATCACAACAGTTAGAATAGAGTCTCTGAACGGGTAGTTCCATAGTCAATGGACAAGACAACACTAGGGGCAGTCTGGATATAGTAGAGCCGACAACAAGTCCGTGGGATAGGTATGTTGTACTAGACGCGAGAAGGATGAATTAGCGAAGGATTGTCGTACCTTTGTGGACGAAGCCATTGTGTGTTAGTGCGCAGATGTTCTGATGATTGCAGGAGAGAACAATTTGCAAGAGGGTATCGGAGTGTCGCACGTCGTATGAGACTCTGTCAAAACCAGAATTGACTTTGCGCGACGGGGGGGTGGGCTTCTGTCAGTAAGGGGCCGTGTACGAAGAGAGCAGAGAACCCGAACAGACGATCAAGAGAGTGGAAGAAGGGGAAGAGAGAAATTCGGCTAGACGAAGAGAAGAAAGTGGGATTGAACGCAGCGCAACAGCAGCAGCGGAACGAAGGGTGGTGGGAGGGGATGGATTGATGAAGCCGAAAGTAGCTGCGAAAGATGAAGGACAAAGATAATGGAGAGCATGGGAAGTGGAGGTCGGAGAATGGCGGACGGTGGATGGTTTGGTTGGTAGACGGTGCAGGTGCTTGGGTTCGTGTGGTTCAATCGGCGGATGCAGGTGGTTAGATGCAGTGGATGGGGGAGGGGACAAGGGGCATGGGCGGCGGGAGACTCTAGTGCTGTTTCCCTAGGTACTTACTAGGCGCGGGTATGGAGACTGGCTCATGTGCATGTACACCGTACGTAGCAGTACATTAAGGGTACAGAGAAACACAAGGTAGCCAACCAGAGGAGAGCCAGCTTCGTAGCCAGCTTCTTCGCCAGGCTATTAAATAAACTTCGGATTGAGATGTACAGCTCAAGTACCTCAGTTCTCGGGTACCTAGGTGCCGTATTTATTATAATACGGCACGCTTAAACGTATTGTACTTACGGAGTATGCAATATTTGAATTGCACATCAAGCAATGAGTATGTAGTATGTAGACGGTCTTATTGCACGGAGTAACTACCGCAGGGATCGAATGCGTATCTACGTATCTGGCGCCGCCAAAGATATCCAAGCGACGATGTCTCCGGCACCACGTCAGGGGGCCAGCACAGTTCTGTTGATGCACGAAAGCTCTGATCATCCAAATGGCAAGGCCACCCAGGGAGTGTCAATTTATAGATCAGGACTGTGTGCTGCTGGCCGAAATGTTATTTTGCAAACAAAACACAAGTACGCTCGGTCACCTGATAAGCTTTCCCAGGTGAACAGGTTTAACGTACCGAGTACCAGAGGCCTGGTACTAGATGTTAGTCTGTAATTACGAGCACTTTTGGCGTTTGTTCCCGGCTCTAGACAAGAAAAGTGGTATTATCAAGGACAACGGTTATGCTGATTCGTAGACTTGGCCGGGCTCCATGCGCTGTGCATTAAAGAAAAAGTTGCAAGGCAAAAGTTGCAAGGGGGAGTCCCTGCTGAGGAGCGATTCTATCGAAAATCTAACTACTCCGTGCACTAGCAACTAGCTACAAGTGGACGAACACGGTGATGGTACTTAGCAAGGCTGGAACTTGGCTGGGAGAACTTGAGTAACATGGAGGAATTTCAAGTTCTCCGTACTTCGAAGGGGGCCTTGACCTTGACCCTGGAGATGGTGTGCCAAAGTGGATGGGGTTTTTCCTTAGACAGTGCTGAAGTGGGTGGGGCGGGCTGCCAGCAGCCAGCCGGGGATTGGATAGTCCACAGATAGAGGCTGGCGCTACAACTTCTTTTTGTTGCGCGCGCCAAAGATGGGCGGGGACCAAGCTTGAAGTGAGGGGGCCCCGACCTCGGTGCGTCTTTGGTTAGTGCTCAGCCTTTTCAATTACTAGTATGAGCTACGCCCACTGAAGGGAACGACTCGTCATTCATATGCCTTGCGGCTTGTGCTCGACCTTTGTGCTCGACCTTTGTTGGGTGGAGGTGGTTGTGGACGTGGGCATGAGATGGGAACGGGATGTGCAAGTAGAAGGAGCGAACCTTTTGTACGCACAATAGAGGCAAGAGCAGGTCCATCGTTTCGAAAGAGTGCCACTCTGTACTCCGTACCACTGCCATCATCACTTCCCTTCAACTCCATCACTTACGTCCCCAGTGTTTGCTTCTGGTGAGTCTAGAGTCTGCCAAACAGACCAATGCCATCTGTCCCGGCCGCAAGCCATCTTTTGCTCGCTCTCCCTTCGAGTTGCGCCTCTTCTCGGTGACGACGCCGCAGTATGCCGTCAAATGGTCGGTGCAAACAAACCAATGTATCCTGCAGAGCCGGCGTTGAACTTGGATTTATCATGCAGGTGAATGAATGCCTGTGACGAGGCTTGCTCGCGATTTCGATAGTTGTTATTTTTACCATTTGGTTTTCTCTTTTTGTCCTTTTTCAACCAGGGGCTGGTTCCCGCCGATGCGCTCTGTTCAAGCACCGTGTCATGCAATCGTCACACCGAGAAAATGTCGTGTAGGACAGCAGACAGCGGTCGGTCAGCATGCCTTGCGTGGATCTCAATTGTGATATAGTTCGTCGGTGATATCAACCCGTGAATTGAAGCCTAGGAGCATGTTCAGCTATCACCGGGACCCACGAAGCGGATAGCACGGCCGGAAAGCCAGACTTGGAATACACGACATTAATCCATGATATTTAATGGGAAGCGTTGTACGGAGTGCAGCACCCCCTCCTTGCGTTGAATCAGCACCCCTTTTTGTGGGGGGATACTCTATAAACATAGCTAATTGGCTACTACGTAAGCCGCCTCCTAAGTCCTCAATGTCTTCCACTAACAGGATCCTGAATTAACACACAGCAGTACTCCGCACTCTGTTTATATTTAGCGTGTATAGAGTAGTCAGCGTCCAAAAGCATATAATAATATGCAATGCAGCGTGCAATGTAGCGTGTAATTCATTTCTGGGGTAAAATGATATATGTGAACTGCAAATTATTCTGTTAGCGGGGTACAAAAGGGGTGCTGGACAACGCTTCCCGATTTGATGCATGAGGTTTCTGCCCAAACCCTATACGTTACTGCAGACCACAAACCTGAGAAGTATTAATCGGGCCTTGTCAGAAAACCGACGCACTGAGGTATGTACCGAAACAATACATAACAGCACAAGTCCATCATCTCGGAACGAAGAGGGACCCTGCAAGTCATGCAATTGCACTCAGTTGGCACGTTGGCACGTTGGCGAGAACCCCGGCATGGGTGGGGTCTTCCAAAGAGCCCCCCCCCCTTGTAGCCCCCTGCCGCAGCCCCAGGGAGCTCTGTTAGAGACATGGAAGGGGTTCAGAAAGTGAGCCTGTCCCATTCGATGTCTATCTGTCTTCTCCCAGAAGCTGGGATATCACGTTGTAAGTGGAACATCTGGGCCAAGGTAAGTCCGCGTACCTGGGTAGAGAGTCCGTAGTGTAAACAAGCTTTTCCGCAGAATAGACGTCAAGTCGGTACACCTGATAACTACCTTGCATACCATGCAGGACTTGAAGTGAAAATGTGTTGGAGCGAGACAAGCCACGGTTCAGACGTGTTCGATCGGAATCGAAATCTCTCCAACCTGAAGCCCCCCGTAGTAGTATAACAGACCGAAACTTGGCGGTCATGATTGAGATTGGTCCTCGTCTCTTGAGTCTCCTCGTTGCAATTTCGGGAACCTTTGAAGTTGGGCGGCATTGTGCAGCACCCCTCTTGCGTTGAACCAGCACCCCTTTCTGTGGGAGAATATTCTATTTGAAGTTCAGTTTCACCTCTGTATCTGATGACGACCATGGCAACCAATATTGTAACATTAAGAATGATTGTGATATTGACGAGCCTTTCCCCACCACTCCGTCCTAGCTTTTATCTAATCTTTTCAAGATGCTGTCTGGCTGCTCCCCTCTCCTTATTATGTAGAGTACCTGTACATGCCAGCGGTTGGCTACGCTGGCAAGAGCGGCGAGGATACCTTGGGCCAAACTTGTATGGTGCAAGAGCAATCTGCTCATTTGAAGTTGAGGTTGGACACGCGTACTTTTACTCCAGTCCAAGGCCAATAGGATACAAATCGATTACGGTCAAAATTCACGACTCAAGAGTCTGATGGCGTCAACGTCGCGACCACGGTGAGCTTCTCGCACCAACCTCTCTCGCTTATCACGGCATTCATCCAAGAGCTCCGTGGCTTGCGGCTCAGTGCCGCCGTGTCAGGCTGGGATGCATCCAGCGGCCCGAAGTCTCCGCGCCCATCAGTATCCTACACTCTCGGCCCTTTTCGCCGACTATTTCTGGCTCTGGTTGAGTCTGATTCAAGTCCTTACCTTGGATCAGCATCGTCGCATGTCCTGCAATGGTGCTTCACCATGCAGATCCCAGGCTGCAGAGGCGTACCACGTAATACAATGCTGCAGCTGCTCACGGAGGCCCCGGCCCCCAAATGTATAGATTGTGAAATCGACAATCCGGTGCCCCAGTTTAATATATGCATATTAAAACTACAAGCGAAAAAAGGAAGAGTGTTGGGAAACCGGTGAAAGTGATATTGTCAGCGAACACTGCATGTTGCATGCGTTCACTTGCACTCACCCATCCCGTCCAGTTTCTCACCCCTGATCGCATTGTACTTCCATGTGCCTGTGCCTGTGCCTGTGCCTGGTCTTTTTGCTGGTTCGAGCTGCGGAGAGACGGGCTGCCCTGCATTCGACCAAATTGGACGTGATCAACCTCAGCGCTTCCCCATCACATTTTTGTGATGAGCCAGACTGCCAGACTAGCTGACTAGTTCGCCCTTGCTGCCGCAGCATGGTGCATGCCAGTTGGTTCATGGCTGCGCATTGCGTTTGAAGCTTTCAATCCCTGAGTGAAGCCGAGTATTCCAACCTGACAAACAAACCCATCTGCCCGCCAAGACAAACAGATACTTGTCGCACGACTTGCCGTGACCTGGTGCTTGCCTGGCCAGGGCTGGGACGGGTTGAATATAGATCAATGCCAGGGTCCTTGTCAGTACGTAGTTTCGTTTCCGTCGCCTAAATTCAACTTTTGCGCAGAATAAGCTGTCGGGCATCATTTTTGCGGCGAAAGCTCGTCAGGCAACTTAAACTTTAGTAAATCCCTATACGGAATACTCCGTACCTAATTGTATACTCGGGTGTTGGCATGGGCCAAATGGATGTTTGTGTTAAGAGCATCACGGAGTAATGAATACATGTCCATTTCCTCTGTTCCCCAAAGTACTACTAGTATGTGCTGCTCTTATTGTGACGTTTGTACTCCGTAGACGCGATCATAGTCTTTGCAATTCATGATGATGATGATCGCAAGTTGTCCGGCTCCCCTTAGCGCGGCGCCCATGTGGAATGGCGTCTTTTCGACAACACTTCCCATCACTTTCTGTCCAATTGCCTTTCAGTCGCAAATTTCCGAATCATGGTTCCATCACCTCACAGACCAAAGCGACAGGGAATCCTGTCCACATTATTTTGTTCTTTGGTTTCATGAAACAAACTACTCCGTACGACAGAAAACATTCTGTGTCTCTGGCACCCCCCTCCCCTCCCGTGGCCTGGCCGCCGGCTGGCGCAGCAACGGGCTTTCCATCAACCAATTTCTCCTTTGGTTGAGCTTGAGCAACAGAAAGCAATCTTGCAAATAGTACTCCGAACTCCGTGCTCCGTAATTAGCTACGGAGTAACTACTACACAGCAGCAAGGTCAACAACTTTGGGCTCAAAATAGAGGGCAACCAACCCCCGCCCCGGTCGTTGGGTCTTCTAGAATGATGCTCTCCACGTTGAATCTTACCCCTGGCTAGTCAGTCCACCAGCATCCACCATTATCGAAATTAGCCGTTCACCACGCCTGCCGGTGCTAACAAGACATACCCTTTTTTTTTTTCATGCTGTTTGTACGGAGCACTGTTGCGCGGATAGCTGTCGTGGATTGTGCGTGTGCATTGTACCATTGCAGCCGGGGAGTAACTAACGACGGAGTACTCCGTAGTCATTTGAAGATAGCATGGGAGTCCCATGTGCCGACCAAGCCGAACGAGAGGGCCATCCGCCCCGTCCCGTCGTGGTCTATGCCTCAGGATTCCTGGGAAGAAGCTCATGAATGCAGCGTGGTAATTCGCCCTGCTCCCTGTATTGGCCGTCAAAATTGTCCCGAAATCATTGTTATTGCAACCCGAGAATGCGTACAACATTCTCGTTGGAGGATACTAGGACTAGACAGACAGGCAGCTGGTTATTTCCATATGCTGGAAATGGTACCGAGAATGGTCCCTTCCCCGCGAGTCGAATGCTGAATCTGTCCTCCGTACAGAGAGTACAGCGTACTCTATGCTCCGTGGGTACCATGGCCGTCTTGACTTACTTCGTTCTGTATCGTAACGGCAACTTATCCCGGAAAACACCATCCCCCAAACATTTACTCGCTACTCCGTAGTTGGTATGTCATAATCACGGCTTCAATGTCTAAAAGAAGACCATCCGCCGGTGACCGCCCGGCACAACGCGCGACTGGACAAGGCCTGGTCCTAAATAGGTAAAGATCGCTTGGCTGCGTGGTTAGACTGTGGGGTGATGATGCGTTGCAATACTACCGTACGGAGTACTCTGTAAGGAGTTGGGAATAGCACTACTTTGACCACGGAGTACCAAGCAAGTACTTCGGCAATTCGTTTGATTACGCCTTTCGGACACCTCATGATTGGCAGTGTTGCATGCACTCCGTAGAATCAGGGCTAGAAGGAATGCAAACGACAAGTTTAAGTTAGTAGAGGTTTGGTGGGGTGCACCGCGAGCATGTGCATTTTCGCGGAGCTGTGATGTCCCCAGCCTGGGAACTTATTGGGCGGAATAATCATATTATTTGCGAGCGCAAGCACTCAAAAGTAACTTAATGGTATGATTCCCGGGTAGCTAGAATGGACATGTGAGCAAAGAGATGATGCATATACCTTACAGTCAATAGATACGTAACATCAAACATCCTCTATTTTGACATACTGTCTCTAGTGAGATCAAGTTGCGTATGCAATGCTGTTGAAACATGATGCAACAAGTAGGCAGTGTATTCTAACTACTCCGTTACCGCTGCTGGTTTAATTTGGCAGCTCATCTGCTTCATCTTCCCGTCCAACACGCCGCCCCTGCACGTTCTCCTCAACCTCGGCAACTAATCCCTCAAGAAATTGCTGATCCCTGTCGATCGAGTCAGCGCAAACCGCTTCAGGCAGCCAATTTTCCGAATTAAAGCCCAAAAAATCATAATCAAACTAAAGCATTCCTATAATAATGGCGTTTGGGGAAGGGGACCGGGGGACGGGGGACGGGGGCAAACAAGACATGGAAATAATGAAAAACAGTTCGTCGTACCTGCCGACCAGAGTGACGGTGTTGCGCTTCTTGCCCCACCGTGGATAGCTTCCAACTTTGACGCCTTGGGATTCAACCCTGGCAGCTAGATCGGTGAGATAGCCCGCTACGGCGCTTTCCGGCAGCGGGGTAGATATTAAAACTCTGCAGGTTCCCTTGCCCTCTGGATCGACAAGTCTGGGGAGCAGATACGGCTTTAATCCGTCGAGTAGTGCCTGGACTATGAGGGAGTATCAGCGACTGTGATGCCAACGGCACACAAAAACACACAAAAAATGGTGTTGCTCTTGGTGAACGACATCTAGCATGTTGGTAACTATTCCCACTTACACAAGGAGGGTACTCCAGGCAAGATGTGGATGTTGCCATTGACTACCGAAATGGGAACCCACAGGTCGTCAGACACAAAAAGGAACTGATCATTCAATTTGCGACTTTCGTCTGTAGGTAGTCTGACCATGCGAAGCTTGGCTTGTAGAGCTGGAGACTCAGTATCCCAATCAAAATTCGGGGTCAGCGTGTGAGGTTTCGACAGCTTCTTCATCTTTTCAAATGCCTCATCGTGCAGCTTCAGCGGCAAGCTGAACGCCTTTGCTATGGATTGGTATGTAATATCGTCGTGGCTAATGGCACCATTTCAGCTTCACAAAATCCGATTTGACAAATAAGACAGAGAACTCACGTTGGCCCAATGCCGCCGCTAATCACAGGTTCAATTTAGTAAAATGTCACCTTAAGTCTGTCTACCTTCTCTGGTTCGGTTGCAAAAAGAAGGGCTGACCTCGTAACTACAAAATCATAGCGGTCACTCATGCGACGGACAGCCTCCATGATTTCGCTCTCGTCGTCTTCAATGACTTCAACTCTCTTCAGGTTCTAGCCAGAAGTGAGAAAAAGGCGCGATACAAGTACAAAGGCATAAAGACTTACAATGCCGAGAGAGAAGCACCATTTAGCCAGGTACGCCGAATTGGTCTGTTCATGTTAGCCTGCCGCCTCAAGAAACGACAAAGGAGTCGCTATACGACGTACATCAACCGTCTACCAACATATATTAGCTGCGTGTTTTCATGCAAATATCGAATTGATGTGTAATGTGTATACTAAATCAAAAATACTCACCTTACCGCCCAACACTTCATCACCTATGATCAAACAGGCTGCACTATGGATCGTGCGCGTACTCTTCACCTGTGGTGTCGCCATTTTCGAGATGGCCGAGGGACGCCGGGCTGTCCGGGCAAATGACCGCGCAGGGGCTGCCAGGTGTCTCGTCAGTTGAGATACTCGTTGCAACATGAGGCGCTGGAAGGGAATCTCTCGTGCGATGCTTCAAACGAGAGGATTGAGGCTGGGTAGAGTAGCCATCAATCGGGATCACGTTCGGTCGATGTTGGTAACTACAGCACCTGCAGCTTGCGTTCTATACGCTTGTGACTTGTGACGGTCACTGACGCAATGAAAGCCGCGGCGAGATGCGACCATCTGCAACAAACACCACACATTGCTTTAACCTCAAAGCAGCCAGTGCATGTGGGGCAGGCTCCGTGGGGCTGGATAAATAAGCAATCTTGATGGACCGTCGACGTAATCGTCCGTCTATCCATACATCCATCCAGTCAGTCATTTCGGCCGGCGCGATCCAGTTACAGCCTCGAGCACCGAGAAACTACGTTGTGTCGCCACATTCTTGTGCTTCATGCCATAATTAGCAACATCCAATAGTCCTCCACAATGGTACAGTGATGCAAGCTCTCTTATTTACGATATCTCTTCCCAAAGACTATTATGTACTGACACCAAACCTTCGCTATCCCAAAGGCTTCGGAATCGAGATTATACTCCTTCTCCCCCGATACAAAGACGCATCTCCACAATTTTCGTTTGAAAACATCAAGAGTCAACGAACCCCAGGCCGTTATCTGTAAGTCAGCTTAATGACTCGACCCGTCTCATCGCTGCAGCCGCTCAATTGTTGAATTTCCCACGCAGACATGATTGATAAGACAACGCACTATATTCAACAAGACCCGGAGGCAGCAGAAGTATACAAGTCCCTTGAAGAAATCGGCGAGGAGTTGCCCACCGGTTCGCCGCGGTTCGTGCTGCTTAGCTATCCTCTAAAATCGGTATGTGTCACAAGAAATTGAAACGACCATGGATAGTTCTTTGTAACTCATTTGTGTTTTCTGCTATCCAGTCGGACGGTCGGACGCAGGTGCCTTACATGCTACTGTATTATCTCCCTTCGGCTTGCAATGACCAGATGAAGATGATGTATGCCGGCGCCAAGGAATTGATGCGCAGCACAAGCGGGGTCGGTAGGGTAATTGACATCACCTCTTTGGAGGATCTAGAGGAGCTTCAAGAAGAATTTGACAACAAACAATGAAGGGAGCGTGGGAATGTCTAATATAATAAAATCATGAGTTGGATAATCTTCGTTTTTTTTTTGGGGGGGGGGGGGGGAAGGGATATCCTTCAACATCGACAATATCATCGTGTCTATTCGTCAGATAATACATTGTTGGCATCTAATCCAAGCTGAAATGCCAAGTTCCTAACAACCTCCTTAAATGCTAAACAAGCCGGGCTCTCAGGAAACGAATCGAAGTAACTCTCTCCATAATCGCATGCCATGCGTATTCTCGGGTCCAAGGGAACTACCCCTAAAAATGGGATGCCCATCTCTTCTGCCAATCCTTTGCCGCCGCCCGTCGTTGGTCTGAATATTTGACTCTCGCCCTTGCACTTGGGGCATACAAACCCGCTCATGTTTTCCGCCAGACCCAGGATTCTGATCCCGGCTTTCCTGCAGAAGTCAATCTCCTTCCGTACGTCGAGTAATGAAACTTCCTGTGGGGTCGTAACCATGACCGCACCATCAATTCCGCTGGCCTTCAGGAATGAATTAACGCTGAGGTGCTCATCGCTCGTCCCGGGAGGCGTGTCGACAAGCAGAAAGTCCAAGTCTCCCCATTCCACATCCTTCAGAAACTGCTTGATCAGTCCATTTTTCTTGGGCCCCCTCCATATCACAGCGTCGTCCCGATTTGGCAGCATGAACTGTATGCTCATCACCCCAAGATTGTCCATGACCCAGACCGGCGACCAGCCGGAGCCGCTGACATGAATTGTCTCTTCTTCCACGCCCATCATCTTGGGAATACTCGGGCCACAGATGTCCGTGTCCATGATGCCGACATTGCTGTCCGGGTTGGTTGCGAACGCATGGGCCAGTAACGAGGTGAATGTGCTTTTGCCCACGCCGCCTTTACCGCTTAGCACAAGAATTTTGTGCTTGACATTTTCTAGGCGTGCTGAAATGAGGGGAATATCCGGATCGGGACCTTTGGGCGCTGATGCGCAGATGGCTTGGTTGGGACAACCGGCGCATGAGTCTGCTTGGCCGGCTTGTTGCGATTCCGGTCCCGGGCAGTGTTCTGGCTCTGGCGCGACAAGCTGTGGTTTTTGTTGAATGGGATTCGCGAGGACATCTGCTACGGGCTCTGGTTCTTCGAGAGAATGGGCCATGGTGGTAGTTGTGGAGGGTTTAATATAACAAGCATGGCGTTGGAAAACATGAAGTGGCGATCCCGGTGTCGGGCGACAGCTTAATAATGCAAAAAGTACGGAGTACGTAGGTGTAGACCATAACCCACACATGTCAATCAGGACGAGTGCGTACGCTACTATCCTTACTAGATATTTATTTACCTCATTCGTCCCCTCACTTTTGTCTCAATATAGACCTTGTCCACCTCCTAAGCCCTGTTCTGGGTTGTTAACTCACGCAAGGACTCGCGACATGCTGCAAATGTAGTTTGCGCCACGTGACTGAAGCGTAGGCGCCTCATACGGCCCATTCAACATGTACATGCAGTGTGAATTGCGTGCGCTTTTCACCAATTAAATGTACTGCAACTCATTCGGTTTTCAAATATATATAATCTTAAAAGTAATGTCTTCGCAATGCGACAACTGCGAGCCTCTCTTGGGTTGATGTTACGTAGATGTATCCCGCATGCATTGATCTGAATCTGTTGGCTAGTACCTCTCGACTTGTCTTATGAGCAACCCGATTCAAAAGAAGGGGGGAACCCGTCGTGGATCCATCCACTTGAGCTTTTTTACTTTACTTATCGTGATATATAAGTCGAAGAGTCTTTATTACTGAAGAGATATGGATCACCATTGATTATTAATCTCTCTATGCAGACATGTTGTCAAGAGCACAGCCTTCGTAAAGCTCACGGAAGACGATGCAATTTTGGATATTCCGCGTCTACGACGCCTATAGAAACACCATGTATTGGTTGAAGGGGTTGCGTTACCACATAATGCCTAAATCACTCGTACTAACTAGCGTAGTATTCGACTTTCGAATACCGGCAAATAATATGACGAGCTTTTTCAAGTCCAAATACCTGATATTTTTGGCATGAAATCGTTAATGTGCAGGTTAGATACGTGGTTCCCATACTTGTTGTAAAGTAAATGCTAGATAAGCAGACTTCCACTGCATCGTGTTGGAACCAGCATAGCCGAGAAACTCTTAATGAACAGCTGCCCATTAAAGGTTCTCGAGTTCTGTATTGGATTTAATTCTTTCTTGGGATTGAATAACCTTTGACAATAATTGGATTTCTGAATAATTTTCTGGTGCCAGCCAGCACTGGCTGTTGGGAGTTTCAGAATGGTCTTTTTTTTTTTTTTTTGGTCGGAGTGAAATTGATCTTGCAAAAGATCTCAGCCTCAGAGAGCGGGTTAGCCACTGAGCTTGGGCGACTTTTCATGATGCTGTCGATAGATGGCACGCAGTAAGTGACCCTGAATTTACGGGAGAAGAAAGAAGAGCATCACCGAGTCATGCAAGTTGTACGCCGATCTCTGCATTGTTTATATCTTCTAAATGCTGCCGTCGTCCTCTTTAACTTCTTCATAGCCCCGCCATCCACTTACATATAATAGCACGCTTGTCCCTTTGCCGCAAGTCTGCCTCCCAAGATTTTGACCTAACATTCATCAATTATGTACCCGTGCTATGCTACTTCACCCTTTAAAAATGCCTCTCATCAATACCTGATATGCTGCATAGTTGTTAGTCGCTCATCAGCCCGTATGCCGGACTTGCAACATGTGCGACTATATGTACGTTGCTCGAACAATTTGGCCACTCAGCTCAGCTTACCTCTTGCCCGTATGACTCCTCCCGATTCCTAACTACTGCCGCCCATAATAAAATTGTTGTCTCAATGATTAGTTCGATATTTTATGGTATAACTTCCTTCCACTTTGCGCCTCGCAATAGTTTTGCGTCGCGTCCGTCGCAGATTCTGCAGCCTTATTTTCTTCTCTAGCCAGAGAACTGAAATCTTGCTGCTTCCAGTTGACCTAAACCGTCTCGTGGAGCCACATTGCGACGGCGATAATTGGTAGTGAAGTCCTGCAGTAGTGTTCGTACATGTCGGAGACCACTAATATCACCGGATGAGAGCTTGTCCTTTATCTTTGTCACTAGTCGCTGGGCCTCGGGTGCTGATACAGTGCCCTGGGGAAGAAGTTCAATGGTATGGGCAACCCATTCGGTGGTCTCAGCGGGCATGATCTCAAACAAGGCGAGAATAACTCCACTCCCATCTGCGAAACAGTCCCCCGGAAACGTGATCATCATGCCAGCCATAGTTTGCTTGACAAGATCAGTACCATGTGTCATCAAAAGACTCTTGATGATGCCCTTAATTTCTGCGGCCTGCGCCTCAGGTAGGCCCTCGCTGCTTGCCGGATTGTCGCCCCCATATGACAACAAGTCTCGCAAGAAGTGCAAGGTCGAAGATAGGGGATCCCTTTGCTCCAGAGTCAAAGAATAGATCGACGCCTGGAAGACGGGTGCCAGTAATTGAGACGGGATCAACTTTTGGGGGTAATACAAAAGGGCGTCGATCAAGAGACGGAAAAAATCATCAATGACATCTGGCAGGTCTTTGGGCTGCAAATCAGCCATCACCCTAAGGAAAGCCGTTGTTTGCGCCTCGAAGAATGTGTAGATGTGTTCCGTCGTGGCTTGGTCTAAGTGCTCTCGGTCTTCCGAGAATTCTCGCAGGATAGCAGATGTGACCCAGAGGAAACATCCCTCCCTGGATGTGTTGAAGCCGCTAGCTAGTTTGTTTGCCATGTCTGGAAGAAGAGGAGCCATCGCTATCCGGTATGACGTAACCATATTGCGCCAGCATCGACAGATGCGCTCGCAGATGGGACTGAAATCTAGAAAATTATCCAGAACAGTGGAAAGAATGGGGAAAACCTCTTGCCAATATTTGACTGCGGGATTCTCTTCACCAGGGTTCACGAACGGTACAACATTCTGCACAAAGATGGTGATAAGTTGAAGATGATCTACAGACACAGGTGTTAGTTATCTGACGTTGCATCATGACCGAAACTATCATGTGCAGCGGCAACTTACCAGCTAATGCCAGCTTGCCTTCCTCGTTGGTGGCGTGGTTGGCTTTAGCCATCAGTCTCTGCACCAGAGGGTCAGTGTACGTCTTGAGCAGTCTGTAAGTTTCAGCTACCGGCTGAACAGCGACGACGTTGGCGACACCCTCAGTTATCTCTTCCTTGCTCAAATCCGGCAACTTGTCTAGAATCTGGTTGTAGAACGTCTGCAGCTGAAGAACTTGCCCGCTAAGGAGCTGCTTGCAGTCAGTGCAGAAGAATTTCAGCGCCAGAGCAGCTGCCCTCAAAATCTCTTTCGAGTCAGTTTGGAAAGACTCAACAATATAATTGAACTGCGACTCCAGATATTCGGGATGAGCGGCGGTCCACTCAGTGTATCGTCCTAAAACCATGATCGTCGCAAATCGGAGCTTTTCGTGGCTTGGGATCTGGACCAACAACGGCATAAGCTGTGGCAGAACAATAGACTCATCTTTGTCAACCATGCGTCCCAATGCTCGCATGGCGAACAGGGGTGCCTCCAGTTCTTGCCAGTGAGGAACATCAGAGCCGTTAACTTGCCCTGCGTATTTTTGCATCCATAGTTGAATAGCATTCAGGACTTTGGTCAGACACTCCGTCACCCCCATGACGTCGCAAGAGTCCTTGAGGGTATCTCCCATTCGATGACGGAATTCGCGGAACTTCTCTTCCTGTTCACGATCGCCATCAAAGAGATCAGCCTCGTCCCCAGACTCTGGTTTCGGGTATTCCAGATGCTTGAGCAGAATATCTACAAGCTTAGAGTAGATATCCATGAGCTCAACCCTGCCCTGGATGTATCGCTCCAAAACCAGATACTGCTTTAACTCATACCAAAAATCGAAGGTATGCTCGATAACGTCACGTTCAATATCCCGAGCGGCGCACTGAAGGACAGCCTCTACCAATGGTCTAAACTGTGCAGGCTGGCGAGCTATACCAACCACCCAACTTGTGGCAGCTGTTGAGAAAACCTTCGTGAGCGCCTTCAACTTGTCCATATCTTCCTCATCGGCCGCCTTCGTTATCTGCGGTCTCAACGCGATGATCTTGGGATACATTGCCTGAATTGCATCTTGACTTTCGTCGATGTCCCTTGTTTCTCTCAGAATTGTGCAAAGACACTCAGCAGCCTCCGGGCCACATTCGTCGCTGGTGCTACCCGTAAAGATGTGTTCTAGCAAGGGGCAGTTGATGATGTTCATCACGGGGACTTCTCGGAGCCAGGAAGTTATACATTCCATGAGTTGTGGATTGCGCGATGCTGCCTCTTAATTTCCCATAGTAAGCACTTGTGGTTGCTAGAAAATTTGAGGCGAGGCTTAAGCTACGTAAGAACATACCTGAAGACTGCGAGTAGTTGACCAAGAGCTGTACCACCTGCTCTGTGTTGTCTCCCAACAAGACTTGTGTCCGTGCTGCAAGTTCTTCTTCCTATTTTCCAACAATTAGACTCTGGTCCCTATGGTGTATTGATGTCGATCGGGTGAAAGATATGTCGTCGCTAGAAACTTGGTTCCAAGTCGACAGGTTCGCGATCCACGTACAGACAAGGTAATTTTTCGACCTTCGGTCACTTCTTCAGGCAAAACTCGCAAGAAGTCCAGGATGCACGCATGGCTTTCGGGACTGTCGCTGAGGGACTGAACCACAGAAGGAAGAACATCGTTCCAATCCTTCATTTGTATAGCGAGAATAGCCAGGCAAACGCAGAGCTGAACTCGGATGGGCTTCGGCCCGGCAGCGAAGTGCTTCAGCAAGAGTAGAATCTGATTTCTCAGCGCCGACAATTCGCTCGGTGGGACTTGTGTGACGAGATCATAGGTAATCTGACGCTGTTAGAATATTCTCGCGGCCCGTTCAAAGTGCAAGGGAACAAAAAGTAGAAACCTTTCCACGGAGGGTTATGGCAGCAAACAAGGTTGCCTCTGGCTCAGCGTTGGATTGAAGCATTCCCATCAGCGTGCCCCATGAGCTTTTCTTCAGGGTCCATAATTAGTCTGGTTCACAAGAAGAAAGAACGACAGCAATCTGTCTGAAAGGCCCTAGCACGCACCGACTTCTGAAACCTCTCCAAATATTCATGAGCTTTAGTCTTGGTCTCCTTATGTCCAGTCCTCATCGTAATAACCGCCGTTAGCACGTCTGACGGCGTAAAAGCCTCCTGATTATCGTTCGAAGCCATGTTGGGTAATGCAGTAAGGCACTAGAGCAGGGATCCTCAGATATCCAGGAGTCGCAACTAAATGTTCAAGCAAGAGCTCCGGGGGGGTGCCAGCATAAAAGGATCCAAGACGTAGGCGGGCACAAGGCGCGCAGCTACGGTAGAGATTTGGTACAATTAGAACGGGTACAACGGACGAAAGGAGTGAGAGACGCGCTCGATTTCAGCAGGTGAGGTCTAATGGCGATAGAGAATTATGGGCGAGAGACTGCCTGGGGAAAAAAGAGCACAAATGTTCGAAATCAAGAAAGCACCGGCTTTGGGTTTGTTGCTGACAGACACTGGTGGTTTCTGCCATAATGTTTGGCGGGGCAATGGAGGTCGCAGAAAGTGGCCTTGGGGGGCGTGATGGCTGGAGTGTTTTTCCGGTCCGTCCATACAAAATGCGATGCATTGTGCTCCGTAGCTATGATGAATGTAGAACGGCAGAGCGTCATCTTACAGGTGGAGCCAAGCATTTGACAGAAGCCACGAACACGACACCATGAATAGTGCGCCGAATCAACACGCAAACCTGTTGAGACTCTCTTCTGGAGTGAGCGGTATTCATCTCAGTCACTCCTTTGACAAGAATCCCGAGATCATGACGCGAAGCAGGTAAAAATTGAATGTGACGTTTGTAAGGATGGTCTAGAGTCTGCCGCATCTCATCAGGGTGAACCGTCCCATAGAGGCTGAAGTCGAATATGCGGCTCTACGGCAATATGCCGATAATTACGTTTCGATCGTGTCTCCAGAAATCTATAGGGTCTATATGCAGTCATAAATACCTCATAACCCAACTGCACATCCCAGCAGAACATCATGCTGGTTCTGAAATATGGGATATATCTGTCACCAAACTATCACCTGAGTTTAGTGTTGAACTCCCTGATGATACCTTTATTTGGCCATTGCCTAACAGGAGTCCATGTAGCCTCTTATCGTATCGACCCATGGGGACCTGTTCTCCGGGGTCACCCGACAGCAATTGCTCCGTGAGAGCCAGGCCATAAAATGAAATTGGCTTTGCCTCGTTGTCAGGGGACGCAGATTTAGCCAAATATCTATTCATGAAGAAGTCATAGAAGCCCTTTCCGTGCCCAAGCCGTCTCACAACACCCGCGTCGTCCAAGTCAAACGCCACGCCAGGCAGCAGCATCAAATCAAGACCAGCTTGGTCAGATTGATGAGAGTCTGGACCTCCTAGAATGCACTGCCGCTCATGGACTGTGGCCGGGTCGATGCTAGGAATACCCCAGCGGTCCGGCTGCAAATTTTCATAATCCTGGATACTTTTCAGATGCACCATATCCATAACCCGTGCGGGAGTATTTGGAGCGTCCAATGGGGACTTGTGTAGGTAGGGAACAAAGACTTGTTTTCCAGAACCAAGCGCATGACGTACAATTACGTCTGTCTGGATTTCACCAGTGGGCATAGATAGATATATACTGATTCTTTTGGCGTCTAAATAAGGCTGAAAACTCTTGAGTGACTCGAATAATTTGTGGCCTGCACAATGTCAACATTCGCAGAACATGTGGCGTGCATGGATGGGTTAGATTTCTTACTCTGCACCAAGACCGACTCCGCAGATACGACCGAGAGTCTTTGTTTCATTAAGCTTCTCAGCTGCTGCTTAGCAGCTGAAAGTGGATAAGCCATTCTGACGAAATGAAATGGTTTCCGGTGGCTGGTTGGACGTTATCGCTGGTTGAGTTGTAGCTGGAGACCTGCACCAACTGGGTGAGTAAGGTCGTTGCTCAGTCCAGCTGGCCATCAGTGGGGCTAGTTCTGTACTGATTCAATTGTTGCACGGTATATAAGGGGTGATAACACGCACGAAAAGCGGCCTCTGGGCCATGCCATTTTTTGTGCAAGATCAATTGTCGGCCAGCCGAAATCCAATGCCCCAACATACTCCGTACTCGGTAGTAAGCAATAAAACATTTCATTGAATGCCCAGACTTTTGTTATTTTGTTCCCGGACTTCTTTGTTGTGCTCAATTCTATTTGCTGGCAGCGCCTGTTCACGTCTTTGCATCCACCTGCATAGCCATAGCCAGAGTCTTTGTTACACAAGCAATGCATGAGAGATGCACGAGGCACGCGACAGCATCGGAGCCCACATTGACTATCTCGATTATCCCGGTCGTCTAGCATCAGTAGCGATGGTTGAATCGTTTGTGCCATTGTTCCAGACAAACAGCAGACCGTGGAGTTTTCGGCGGGTCTACTAGTAGACGGAAGCCATACCATGTTTCGACTAAACATCCTTTTAAGAACCATCAAAATAAACGAAAAGACGGCATAGAGTACCTGCAGCTGCGAGGTTCCAACGCATCGTGCCTGCGTGAACACGGGGCCGGGGTGGTGTCCTTGCACATGCGACCCCAAAGATCTTGGTGAACATTCACAACGCTTCATAGCATTTCGCAAAGTTCAATACATGTCACTCCATACTACTTCCAGCGATGCTTGTCCGTGATATGTCTTACAGCGGCTTGACCCGCTGTCTATTCAATGCTGCGGTGAGGGTCTCCCAAGCCCGGCGAGAGTCACACGCACAGTCCATCTTGACCCTGCCAACTGTCCATCAATCATCACAAAACGGGTTATCTATAATAGCGCCCATTTAAGCAACATCGGATACAACGGGTTTGACAAGGGCCATTTCACCACATCCCTGGCGGAACAGAGACAAGGATAACCTGCCAGTGTTGGCGTACAAGATTACTCCGTGCTCCGTAATGGTTAGTACTCGCCGATTAACCAGCATTTGCCTCGCGACTACGGAGTACTTGCGGCTTTCATCCTCTTACATTCCAGTAAATCATTATTCATATGATAAGTTGCTTTAGCTGCATCAATTCTTGACCTTATGGCGGTGCCAGGTGATCTGCACAACCCCTCTCCTTGTTCTCGATAACGCCACTGCGGAAATCCTCATCCTTCCATTGCTTCTTTAACGGCGCATGAAAGGCACGCGATTCGGTTCATCGGTACCATTGCCCGTCGACCGCATCCAACTGACTGATCGGCCTTTCTCGCTTTCGCTTGACTTGCCCCGCCATGGGCCGGCGCACCAACTCCACGTCCAATTCCAACACCAAGACTTCCACCACTGCTTCGTCCGAATCTAAGGCCAGTCCATTTGCCTCGCCACCGGTTGAGACAAGGGTGTCTGACTCCCAGCTGCAGGAGCAGGGCGTCCCTCTTCAAACCCTAGCAGCTGCATCGTCCTCCACTGCACTATCCTCTGCTTCGGCGACCTCGTCATTACCGCCGCAGCCGACAAAGAAGACTTTGTCTTCAGCAGAGACAGGCTCTACCGCTAGTTCCTCGTCAGTCTCGTCCTCCATACCCGACCATGTGTCTGTCTTCCCGTGCCTCCACGAGGCAGTAACCGAGCCGACTCTTGGGACTCTTGATCTTCAGCTCGATGCTGTCGATATGGCCTCTAAGAAAACGCCTATACTACGCGCCGTTCCTGGCTCTCGGCCGAATTCCTCTCCATACGGTTCCGTGGCCGTATCTCGGGACACCTCTCCCATGAGCAGCGACTCTGAAGAAAATGGCACCCACCGCCTTCGCCAAGTTAGCTCACATTCCCGAAGCCATCGGAGCTTAAGTTCCCGGCGATCTATGATATCCCGGCAGTCTTCACGGCGATCCGAAGACCTCGACGGTGCTGCATTAGTATCTGGTTTGGATGGGCGATTCGGGCTGGCCGAAGCACCACTGTCTAGTGAGATATTGGATCATGATAAAGACGAAGATATAACCTCGGAAGATGGGCCGCTCCTCGACGACGACGATGACGACGACGCCTCCACCGTGTCAGCAGCCGACCCCGAAGACAATTCACCACATGAGTCTGTTCGAGCCTCTGTATCCCCAACCGATGACACAACATTATCTATAAATACGCCTCGGATGTGGTGTTTATCGGTCATCTTTTCAATTCTCGGCTCTTCGACAAACCTGTTTTTTTCATTACGATATCCAAGTGTCGCAATTACACCAGTCATAGCGTTACTCCTTGTGCATCCACTAGGGCTTTTGTGGGATATGCTATTAAAACGCCCCGACGACCCATATGAAGGTTTTGTTGATGGAGTTCGCACACAAAATACGAACGCCGGAGGGGACCCTGTTCAGCGAAGGAAGAATCGTGTCTCATGGAGGTTATGGCTCGCGCAAGGGAAGTGGAACGAAAAGGAACATACTTGTGTCTATGTGAGCAGTAATGTAGCCTTTGGCTTCGCCTTTGCTACCGACGTAATAGTCGAGCAGACGCAATTTTACAATCAGCCTGCGCCAATCATGTATCAATTACTCTTGACTGTCTCGACGCAAATCCTTGGATACGGCTTCGCGGGCATGGCTCGGCGCTTTCTTGTTCGACCAAGTGGCATGATTTGGCCCGGAACTCTCATGTCTGCGGCCATGTTTTCCACATTACACAAACAAGATAATAAAATAGCCAACGGGTGGACGATTAGCAGATGGAAATTTTTCTATGTTGTTTGGAGTGGTGCCTTTGCTTTCTACTTTTTGCCAGGTTTGTTAATGCCAGCGTTGAGCTATTTCAGCGTCATCACCTGGTTTGCGCCAGATAACGTTGTCATTGCCAACTTATTCGGCGTGGCATCCGGTCTGGGCTTGTTTCCAATGACGTTCGACTGGGCACAGATCACATATGTCGGTAACCCTTTGTTGGTTCCTTTCTGGGCAGCCATGAACGTCATTGGCGGTCTCGCCATTGTCATGTGGATTATTGCACCCATCTTCTACTATTCCAATGTTCTGTACACGTCTTACCTGCCGATCTTGTCCACCGGTGTCTTCGATAACACGGGCAAGATCTACAATGTCAGCAAGATATTGACTCCTGAATTTCTCTTTGATGAGGAGGCATACAAGACTTACGGCAGAGTCTTCCTGCCAGTGACGTATATGCTGAGTTACGGCATGCAATTTGCCGGTTTGGCTGCCCTCCTGACGCATACTTTCTGCTGGCATGGGAAAGATATCTGGCGGACTTGGAAGAAATCGATGCAAGAGGCCCGCCAAAACGGGAAGCCGGAGTATCGATCCGTGCCTGAATTTCAGTCACGAGCTTCGTCTACTGGTAGTCTGAGGGGCGAGAACTACACCCGCATGTCGGCATCCACGTCCAACATCGATAATCTGCTCAGTCGTGA
Source organism: Conoideocrella luteorostrata (assembly GCA_032433595.1). Classification (NCBI taxonomy): domain Eukaryota; kingdom Fungi; phylum Ascomycota; class Sordariomycetes; order Hypocreales; family Clavicipitaceae; genus Conoideocrella; species Conoideocrella luteorostrata. The sequence continues at coordinate 23,428 of JASWJB010000110.1, forward strand.
AGATATTCATTGTCGACTAATGAACCGATATAAAGATGCGCCGTTGGCGTGGTATCTGCTCACATTTGCCTCTATGACCACCATTGGCATGTTTCTTGTGGAATAGTACGTCTTGGTCCAATGCAGACTTGCTGTGCCTTCAACTAACGAAGTTCAAGCTACCCCGTCCATCTACCGTGGTACGGCCTCATCATAGCCCTCGCCATTGGAGCCATTTTCTTCATCCCCAACGGCATCATCATGGCAGTCACCAACCAACACAGCAGCATCTACCTTATCTGCCAACTCATCTGTGGCGTGATATTCCCCGGTCGCCCCATCGCCAACATGGTATTCGTCACGTACGGGTACATCTCTTCCGCACAAGGCATCAAATTTGCATCTGATCTGAAACTGGGACACTACATGAAAATACCTCCACGGATCATGTTTCTCGTTCAGGTAGTTGCCACGCTTGTCTCATCCGTCACTCAAATCGGCGTCTTGAATTGGATGTTCGCCAACGTCAAGGGCATATGTACCGCGGACGCCCTCAACGGCTTTACTTGTCCCATTGCACGAGTCCACTTCAACGGGTCCATCCTTTGGGGTGTCGTCGGGCCTGGTGAATTCTTCGGCCCAAGCGCCATTTACCGCTCGCTAGTATGGTGCTTCCCTTTGGGTGCTCTTCTTCCCATCCCGCTGTGGCTGTACGCACGCAACAAGCGGCGTAGTATGATCCGCAAAGTCAATCTTCCCGTCATATTTGGCGCCATGTCATGGATCCCTCCTGCCACGGGGCTCAATTTCTCTGTTTGGGCAGTTGTATGCTATGTCTTCAACTACTTCATTAAACGACGTGCGAATGCCTGGTGGGGCAAATATACCATGATACTGAGCGCTGCCCTGGATTCAGGACTCGCATTTGGCATTGTCGTTGTCTTTTTTGGGTTCCTTTATCCAGGGTGGATCAAGAACTTCAAGTGGTGGGGGACTGAGGTGTACAAGCAAGGGTGTGATTGGCAGGCTTGTAGTTATAGAAAAGTACCAGAAGGCGAGACCTTTGGCCCAGATGTCTGGTGAACATTTAGCAGGCGTTTAGCAGCTTTTCTTCTTCTTTTTCTTCCTTCTTAATGTGGACCACTATCTAGAAGTTATGGGATCTACACACAAGATCATGACATCTTGAATAACATACATACACACACACACACACACACATACATATATATGTATATATATATACTCCGTACATGCATTCATACCTCCAAGATCATCCATAATTTGTTTCGTCCAAGCTTGACGAGTCACAATTCACCAGATGTGCCGAGTACAGATTTAAATTATAGAGATTTAGGCGATCTATGAATGCAAAGGGTTTTTTTTTTTCATGAGATCTTATCCGCGCCTTTACGGCACATTACTATACAGTAGACCGGCGGTTTATGCAGTCGAACGCCTGCCAAGTTGAACAGAAGTACCAGCTCGGGAACCCAGTATCCTTCAAACACCCCCATAACGGTCCATGGGCCCTTTATTGTCCGTCTTCCCACTCCGGATTCTATTCATGAATTAGTCCCTTGTGCATCTGACGGTATAAAAAACAAAGTTCCAAGACTTTACCTTTCGTAGAATCACTAGGCCTTCCAGAGTGCCGTTCAAACTAATATACTCCTCATCCTCAAGCTCTGCTCGCTCACCATAGCCCAGTAGTACAGGCGTGCTCTGCGTTTGCCAACCCGTGATAGTCTTTGGACGACCAGCTTGGCCAACAACATCCACGGCCTGACCTACGCGAACATTGACTTTGAGAGGCTTGAGTTTCTCATCAAGAGTAACCAGGAAGCGCGGGTGCATTGCCGTGACGAGGAAGTACAAAAGGTAATGTGAATTTGAGGTAATGAATTCCTTGGGCTCAATCAAGGCGACCATGGTTGCTAATAGTCCGGCGGTGGACACTTGCGAAAGAACCTGGCGGTCGGTGTGGAACGGGTTGATAGACAATGTGCCTTTGCCCATATGCAATAAGCCCTGGGCAATTCTAACCATGAACAGAGCATCTTGGTCGCGGTGATAGTAACTCGCCAGCTGTCTGAGCAGCTGTGCCAGACGGGCATTGTTGGTTCCAGCGCCCAACATTCCCATGGCAAAAATGGCATTGATGGCCACTTCGGGATCGTTGTCATGACTGTACCTTGAAAGAGTATCGTAGACCTTCATCTGGGGGTTACTAGGACTAATAAGGCCCATGGCCAAAGGAACAGCTTTACGGATATTGGCTTCTCCATAATGCATGAGGTGGCCAAACTGTCTCAAAACCATCTCTTGGCCAATGTCCTCTCCCATTGACACCAACGCAATGCCAATAACGGCATAAGCCTGGAGCAGCTCGTCACCTTTCTTGTCATCGGTCTCCTCCTGGTGCTCGTTGCAGATGTGTAGCAACTCCTGGATCTTGAGAACTGCTCCAGTGCCGGCCCAGGCACAGATCTCAGCGAGAACGGCCGTAGGTTTGGCCATGGGGTGGTCCACAGCCTTGAGGGTTTCCAGAATAACGTCCACCTCCTCTTGTCGTCCAAAGTACAGCAAGCCCAAGCCAAGAGCCAGGAAGCGTGTCCACTTGTCAGTAAGCTGGCTCTTACGCTCATCATCCATCAATGTTGTCACAATAGCCTCTGTGACCTCTGGGTGGGAAGACCCGACAAAGATGAGACCGCATGACAGCGCAGCCATGGCAGAGATCTGCATATCTTGCGATGCGTCGCTGATGATAGGCAGCAAAAGCTCGAGCAAATCTTCCTTATTGGACCCAGCATAGGACAGACCCAGTCCCATGATGCAAGCAGTGCGGACCAAGGGGTTTGAATGATTAAGCTTCTCGGCATCTCCAAGCAAAGCCAACGCCGGTTCCGAGTCCAGGCGGACGCCACAACTCATGATACCGATGGCCAACATAGCCCCCGCTGAAATTTCATGCTCAGTAGAGTACGTGTACCTGTCAATCTTGTCCAGCCCGTTCTCAATATCCCAAAGCAACAATGTACCCAAAGATGCAACAGTCGACATCATACCGTCTGCCTTGGTTTTCCACACCCAACTCTCCTTTTCGCCGTCCACCAACATCATCTTGTCGTTGCCGTATCCAGCATTGACAAACGCATTGACAAACGCAGCGGCCAGATTGTGCCTAGCAGAGTCAAGATTAGTCATTCCAGCAACCCGGCTACTCTCGAGATGGCTCTTGTAAATATCTTCAGTAGTTTTAGGGTCTAATATGTTCAACTCCTTTCCGAGAGACTTGAAATGCTCCGACAACTTAAGATTCGATAAGCACTCAACAGTCTCCTGCTCATCTTCGCTCTCCTCCGGCAAATCAAGCACTATCCTTTGTCGTGCAACCAAGAATGCGAGTTGTTTCTTCAAGGCCGGGTCGTTGGCTTTGTTGAAGTCAGCTTTAATGAGATCAACGTCATGTAGCCTAATGGCCAACACAATAGCGTGCGTAAACCGTTTATACTCCATGTAAATGTTGTGTGCAGTGCGAAGGAAGGTTTCATTGTCCGGGTAGGTGAGCAAATTGACCATGCTGACCATGTACAAACAGACTCTGGCATACGTGTTCTCGTCCACAAACTTGGGAATCTGCTCAATAATTTCCAGTTCACTCATCAAATCAACTGCATCTGCTTCAGCATTGCTCTCGATGAATTGGGGCACAAGAACCAGAGCAAGGTCGATCAGCTCAGCAATGGGCTCATCAGCCGTGATTCTTTTACCATAGACTTCACCAATCTCCAACGCCAAGTGGCGCACATATTCGTGACCCCAGGACGAAATATCGGATGTCGGAGCGAGCAATCGATATTTGAGTGTGTCTTGCTTGTCTTCGTCGGAGAACGTCATCCCTATGACGGACAAGACATCCGCCAAAGACGTTTTGTCGTCGCTAGCTGGCCATTCCTCGTACAGCTTGGTCAAAGTCTCATAGTGTGGTCGAAGAAATTTCAGGGGTTTTGGTACTGCAGTCATTGATGATGTCGATGTCTTTATCGAGGTCTTCATCGCTTCCAACGCCGCCTTGTAAAGGTCGGTCTTGGATTCCTGCATTCACCCAAGTTAGCAAGCGCATTAGGTCGAGAAAAACAACGGCACTTAAGTACCAATCACTTACTGTCAACCGCTCGACGATCATATCCAGCTCGCTTTTAAGTTGCTGATCCTCTTCGCTAAGTTCCTCCTCAGCGGCTACTTAGATATCAGCATGCCGTATTTTTCATTATATCGATTCATTCCGCACTCACCATCCTTCTTGTCATCTTCCTTCTTGCCATTCAACAACGGCTTCTCCTCCTTAGGATCATCCACGGCTTTTCCCTTTCCCTTGTCTGCCGCCTTGGGCGCATCGCTGTCTTGAGCCATGTTGACGTCGACGTGTTGAGCGCCCTTTGCGGAGCTCCTGCGAAGGGGAAATGAGAGAAAGGTGAATGACTAAAGAGGTTGATAATTGGGATTAAGTTTTGGGATTATCGGGAAGCGGCCCGTTTCGAGAAACCTAGGTAGTTGTCAAGCTGCGTCGGCAGTGGTGGAAGTCGATGGATGTGAACGACAATCGAAGCTTCGTATGGCAGAGGTGCTGTAGCTCCGGTTACGTGAGGCGCTGGCGCCTGGCACACTAGGCCGCCCAGCCTAGTTAAATCAATCACGTGTCGAGGCGTCCCCTTGAACCCGAAGAGTTAATCCGGGAGAAGCCCGTTGATGTGCGCACAGCATTGACATGGCTGGTTAATTAGCTTATCGATTAGTTAGATCTTATCGAATAATATTCCCTCCATTCTAAAAGCACCCCACCAAAAAGTTACAGTCACAGCTTCATTTATCAACCTGCCCCACGCCAAACATTGATCATTTCTTTTTGATCTTCTGAGTTGGCTCAAAATTGAAAGCTTGCACAGCAAATTTACTTGGGCTGCCACTATGAAGTTGGATACAAGGGCTATGCGCCATTTGGCGGCAGAGGACTGGAGAGTCCTCACAGCAGTGAGCACCTCTTGCGCACCTGTATGGGCTGCTTAATATTAACAGGCACAGGTGGAAATGGGAAGCAAAAATCACGAACTTGTGCCAACCCCGTTGATAGAACGGATGGCTCGCCTGAGAGGTGGGGCTAGTGGTGTTCACAGAAGCATTTCGGCTCTCGCCAAAGTTGGTCTCATTGCAAGAGTGAAAGAAGCGAAATACGACGGTTACCGCTTGACATATGGAGGGCTCGATTATCTCGCTTTACATACCCACGCAACACGCAAAGACCTTTATAGCGTGGGAACCCGAATCGGTGTCGGCAAAGAAAGTGACATTATGATCGTAGCAGACGAGACAGGCACCCAACGAGTCCTCAAAATCCACCGATTAGGAAGAATTTCATTTCGAACAGTTAAGTCGAATCGCGACTATCTCAAAAACAAAGCTTCTGGCTCTTGGATGTACCTCTCACGGCTAGCTGCGATGAAAGAATATGCGTTCATGAAAGCTCTTCATGCGGAAGGATTCCCAGTACCAGTTCCGCTGGCCCAATCACGACACACTATTGTTATGACATTAGTTGACGCCTTTCCCCTGCGACAAATTTCCACAGTTCCCGATCCTGCATTGTTATATGCCGAATTAATCGCACTCATTCTTCGTTTTGCAAACCATGGACTGATACACGGCGATTTCAACGAGTTTAACATCCTTATCAAGGAGGAGAAGACGGTGTCAGAAAATGGCGTTGAATCGATAAGACTCGAACCTGTTGTTATTGATTTCCCACAAATGGTGTCCATGGAGCACCAGAATGCTGAAATGTACTTCGATAGGGATGTTGAGTGCATAAAACGATTCTTTTCCCGTCGATTCCACTTCACCAGCACAACGCCAGGACCATTCTACCGAGATGCTAAAAAGAAGTTAGCAAAGAGTAGTTTTACTAGATTGGATGCAACCGTAGAGGCCTCGGGTTTCACAAAGAAGATGTTGAAGGATCTGGATGCAGCAATCAAAGAGAAGGCAGAGAAAAGTGGCGCAGCTAGATCTGCTGGAGATCATGGCGATGACGATGACGACGGCGAAGACGAGGATGAGGGTGAGGATGACGAGGACGAAGAAGAAGAAGAAGAAGAAGAAGAAGACGAAGGACAACATTCTGGCATCTTAGGTCACTTACATGACAGTGTGGCACTAGATGACATTTCAAAAAGCGATATCGATATGATCGGGAAATCTGTCGCCAGTACTGAAAATGCCCCAAATGAGGCGGGTATGTCAACGCTAGCAATATAATTACAAACCGTCTCGATACGCCAATGAACATAGGACAAACATATATCAAGGAAGACGCATTTTGCTGATGGTGATACATGTATTTTTCAGCAGACCATTTTACTATCTTCTGTTATGAGTCCGATTCTCTAAGAATCTAAAGTACAATTTCAACAAAATTGGCCCATCATCAACTTTTGCGCTCTCGCATCGGGAGACTTGCGACCATAACATGCCCTTGATAGGATATAACTGCGTACAACTCATCTGGCAGATTCATAGAAGGCAAAAACAACAAAAAAAGACGTGAAGGAAAAGGACACAGGCAAAAAATGTAGCCACATAGCGGAACATGATACGAGCTGCAAAACAAACAAAAAGGAGCCAAACAAAAGATACTAACGATAAGATAAAACAAAAAACGAATAGCTTTTACTTCTCGTCCCGTCGAATGCCCTTTGGTGAGGGTGATTGGTTTTCCTTGTTGCCATCGGCATCGGCGACGGCAGTGGTTGAATCCGCGTGAATCGTTACACTTTCATCGCTGCCCGACGACATAGATCCAGGAGCTGTCACGTCTGCGATCGCGTTCGTAACGACCCTGAAGCCACGGTTAGAACAAGCGGAAAGTGCTATGCGATGGAGCATACTCGGTCAATCCACGCCGGGTCCCCGAGTGCTTCATCATATTACCATCTTCATTAGATGAAGCAGAAAGCCCACTGTTATCATGTCAGCGGAGCATGACAAGCAGGTGGGAGGATCTGTTCACCTCCGGGAAACTGGCAGAGTGCGGCGCCATTGGGACTGTTGGTTGTACAAAGTAGGGCTCATTCCTACAAGGGGTGTGCCGTAAGCCCCAATGTTGTATTCATTCGTGCGAAATTGGCGACGTTCAGCCGTGACTCGTTTGAGCTCTTTCTGAGAAGGCGTGTCGGCATATCGAATATTCATGAGGAGGCCTTCCTCTCCGACCCCAATCCCGTTGTACTTTCTGATAATTTCATCGCAAATCTCACGGCTCTCAAATCTATAAAATTCAAGTCAGAGATAATACCTATGTCTGTGAGAGACTGTTTTACTCACCGGGCAAATCCAACTCCACGGCTATTTCCCATACTGTCTCGAAGAATTTTGCTCGACAGAATTGTGCAGCCCATGAAAATGGCTCCAAGTTCCTGCAAACGTTTATTAGTAGCTTGCTCTTCTCATTACGCACTGGACTCAACTTACAACTTCAGTTAAGGTTTTCGGAAGATTAGAAATATATAAGTTGGTAGAGCCCTGGTCTCCCTCCGCCTTGAGACGAGAGTTGAACGACTCCTACCACAAAAATGAGTATAAATCGCTTGACAAGAATCACTCTCACTTACTCTAGCAAACCCGACCTCATAACCGAGACGATGAAATCCACGAATACACATTTCTGACTCTTGGACATCAAAGAATTTGGCGAACCCGAAACTATGCCAAGTCAGCCTGGCTTCAAGTCAACAGCACAAGTCCATCGAAATCTTACCCTTTGCAGGCTCCAGTTCCAGTGTCGATAATGGCCTTCGAGGTCTCAACCGGTCCGAAACGAGATGTAAACTTGTAAAGCAGCTCATCATCTGTGGTCGGGTGAAGACCGCGGATGTAAACGTTGCGATTGCCAGGAATTCGATTCTCCAAGCTTTGCTCAAGGCTCTTCATTTGGCTTGGAGGAGTGAAAACAGCAGGAACCGCTCTAGGGACGACGGGTTCTTGCTTCAGTAGTTCGTCAATCCTACGATCGGACACAACCGCAATGTTGGACTTTGCTATGTCATTGTGAAGGGTGGGATGGCCAATCTGCTGAGGAGATGGAGTTGTATAGGCGGAGCGATCAAGGCTCGCAACTCGCGGTCCAACGTCACGCTGGGAAACCGTTCCGTAAAAGGGTGTGGCCGGAGTGGACTCGGTTGTAGAGTAGGAGCCGCGGCGATTCTCCAAGCCCGGCACGTCTGAATGTCCACGGTCGACCCGAGGTTGAGTCATACTGGGACGTCCAGGAGTATAAGGCATCAACGGCATGGGAAGACCGACATAAGGAGCGCCATACCCGCCAGCGGGAATACTAAATCCGGGATAAGGGTTCTCATTGCCATGATTCATGCTAAGCGGTTGGTGGGCCATGGGAGCAAGAACATATTGACCATCCGATCCAACGACATAGGCTGGGCCGTGTCCCATGGGCATAGGACCAGAGTTGTTGGGGATATTGAGGCCTCCCAAAGAAAGGCCTGCGAATTGATTCATCATGGCGCCTGGGTCCGTTGCGTTGTGTGCAGAAATGTGGCCATGGACATGACGGCTCGTGGGGTTGGGCATATAGGTAGCCCCGATGCTACTACCGGCATCCATGTTCAAATCTTGAATGTTTGATTGTGTAAGACTGGGAACTGAGCTTCAAAGAATTGTGTTAGCAACCGAGCATGCAATATGGGTGCCACAATTGAGAAGATTACGGAGAAGGTCAGCACATAGGAAGGAGAGAGCGAACACCGGCTGGGACATTTGCTTGCACCAAGTTGTATTTCTAAAAGCATCTTCGTATTTGTGATCATATTAGGCAAAAGATAAAATTGTACTTACTTTCGAAAAGCAAGAGATCAGTTTGTGATAATGACCAGAGATATGGACGAACAAGTGTGAAGAAGTAAGATCTGTCAACGAGGTATTAGCAGTGTTGACGCCTGGACCGTGACCAAGTACGTAACAATGAAGGTTTGTTATGTTTGGAAGCGGCTAGGCGACCAGTTCAAGCAACTGGTCTTTCAATGCTCGTGAAGAAGACAACTACCGGCGACCACATGGCCCAATGGACGATGTTTGCAGATGTGAAATAGATGGGGAATATTTTGAACACTCACATCCTTTTCGGTGTCTGCCTGTCTGCGTGATAGCGGAAGACGGTGATAGGCTGCCGAGGGCAAATGTTGCTACCAAGACACTGAAATGAAGCAAGAGAGTCAGTAAGATAGGACAAGCTATCGAGCAACGAGGCTCATCGAGGGAAATCGATTTGCCAGGTTGGAACAGAAAGGTCGATTTGAACGGTGTTGATGCTGTGAAGAACGAAGAAAGAAGATGGAAGAAGAGGTGTAGAAAAGTTTGCGAGAGTTGAGATTACAAGTAGAAAAGGGGTAGTGGGCCAAAATACAAGCGAGGTGCCTTACCTAAAAAATGTATATACGATGCTAGTGAGGTAATCGCGATGCTTATTCTAGGACGGAGAGGAAGGAGTCGCAAAGTTGGCAAGGCAAGCTAGAAGATACAAGGTGCAAGTAGACGGGCAGTATTGATCCTGCCGCCGGTTGTCTTGAGACGCCCAGTTTCGCAAAGAAAGTAGAAAGCAAGGCAGACGAAGCGAGGAAACAGGAGTGGCTGGGGCGAATTATGACGAAAAGGTGAACGGCCGAAAGAACCCTTCGCTGACAGTTGCGAGCAGTTAGCTGCCGCCTGCTCCGGCCTATGAGAGTACAGGAAGAAGTGATGCGTACCTGTCTTGCAGCTGCACGGCGATTTTCGATCGGATATTCACAGATGACGGCTGTCACGTTAAGTCGGGATAAAACGCACCACCCAAGGACTTCTTCACATTTGTACCGAGTACAGTATCCTTCTTGGCCGCCTGGATCAAGTATTGATCTTTCGTTGGCGAGTTGTGGTAAAGAAAAAAAGGTGTAGAGTTTTGCTCTACTTCTTTCCTTTCTTCTTGATTTCCAAGTCCCGCAGGTGGCTGCAAACAATGACACACCGCTGCCTGTATGGATGAATCGCAGAGAGGTCGATTACAAATAGAGGATGGAAAAGGTTAACAGTAATAATACTGGATGAACGAAAACAATTGAGCAAGAAGAACGATTGATAATCTAGAATATAATCATGTCCACTGTTCTGATGATATCTTAATAGGGAAATTCAATCCGAGCCTTTCGTACACAGGCGTGGTGGGACGGGCCGGAATAAATGGGGGAAGAGTTGACTGACTTGTTCTTGGGCCAGAAGCAACGATTTGAACGTCCATCTACCGTATTGTTGCTTTTTCCACATCTTAGACACCATCACTACTGATTCACTCACTCGAGGACATTTTGTTTGGCTCCCCACGCACTTGGCTGCAACCTCACTGCTATGAGTGACTCTGGTAGCGGCAGCCGGCCAATGGAAGCATCCTAAAGTATAATCATGCCCGCTTTTTCAGGCCTGGTCAGGATAAAGCAGCGAGGCACAAAGTCAATGGTTTTTTTTTTTTTTTTTGGCTCGCAAGTCGAGGGAGGGTGATGGCAAGTCCACTCGACGAAGGCACTGAAGGCACTTGGCGGCCATGCTAGACCATCGCTAGCTGAATGTACGGCAGGAGCTTGGACGCTTGCTTAGCCCACGGTCCGAAGACACGTTTCTTTGCTTTCATGGCGATCATGGATCCGGTCCGTCACAAAGAAAAACAGACACACTAAGCCATGTGAGTTGTGGGTAACGGATTGCGGATTGCGGATTGCGTTTTCCCTATTATAAAAACTTTCCGTGCCTATACCGTGCCGGATAGTTGTAAAGCAAGGCCGCATTCCGGACTGTTCAAGACTTGTAAGACATTTAAGCAAGGTCATCCCGCGTCCCTCATCTCGTTAGAATATGGACTAATGTATGCGTTTCTTCTCTTTTACGCACAACCTTGGACGTTCTTAATCGACAAAGCAGCTGGGCATCCTATGTTCGTGTCATCGTTGATCAGCGCCAAACGACAAATGCAGGCTTTCAATATTGACTTGCAAGGGTGGTCCATCCGACAGCCTTTCTGTCACCTTGACTAATCAATACTCTGAAACATCCGGTAGAGTGATGAACTCAGGCCTTCGCCCAGAAAACAAACGCAAGGGATAGAGGGACCTAGAGCATCTGAATGGTCAGTCCACGGGCCGAAAAAGAAACCGCCGGGTTTCAAGGCTTAGCAGGGGAGAGGCAAGGCGCCACGGCTGTATTAAGTTGAAACATCCTTGCACATTTCGCATCCGATCAGAGCACGTCAGTGTTTTTCATCCCATGTCAGCCAGTTCGGCCAATGGAAACGGTTTCTCTGCGACAACGTGTCCAATCTGCTGGTTTCTTCCAGTTGCGAAGTGCAATCACGGCGCCCGATTATGATATTGATTGGCGTCGCTTGACCCCACAGAAACCTGTTCGCCCTCGATTGGCCATTCCAAAAAAGGACATCCAGGATAATGCTTGATACTGGGGTTGTGGGGTTCAGGTTGAGGTCAAAAGCAAAGTGCACCGCGAAATCAAGGAGTAATACTGCCACGGGTGACACACTCTGTTTATCTTGTCTGATGAAAACTCCTCCATAGCTATATGGCTTACCTTATTCAGTTTTCCTCCAGAGTGGGAGACACCCTCATTTGGCTGGATGATCCTTGGCGACTCTCCGATTTGGCCGAACATGGGTTCCCCAGCCGTGCATGCAAGCAACGACTCGCGAAATATCCATGACAGATAGCCGCTGACATGATAACTCCCCCGCCCCCCTTCCACAAAATAAGACTAAGAAAATAGAAAATTGATGCTATCCAAAATGTTGGGGCGCCGACACCAATCGGGGCGGCAGCACACCAGTAGGTGACGGGTTGTCTCAACCTACTGTCCCAGCATAATATTTTGCATGCCGCTAGGCAGCAGCTACCCTACAAAGTCATCACACAAGACATTGTTGCAGAAGGATTTTTCCCAGGCCACTGTGGTTGTTATGACTTGTCAAATAAATGGCGAATTTACTGCTCACATGCAAAGATAGCCTGCGCCTTGGCCGCATAACAAATTAATGCAAAGCGACGGCTGCGCTGGCCTCGGCGACATAGATTCACACCGACACTGGACTGGTGTTCGAGTTTAAGCGTCGTTAGTATAGACATTCTGATAAGTCAAGCCAGCCCATATAGACTATATATCTCCTAAAATAATCCAAAATTCTCCATCCGCTACGTACTTGTGCGAAGTAACAAGAAATCTATAAAGCTGAGTGAACCCTGGGAGACAAAGCGGTGGGGAGTTGGGGGAAAAACTATAGAAGATCAACGCCGCCATGCAACTTCATCATTAACACAGCCAGCATATGGGTGGCTATCTAAACCTGTATTCTATCGCCACATCATTTATAACATAATCTCTTCATACCACATCCCTTAAGACCAAACATCCTCCTGCGATGGCTGTTAGCAACATTGTCCCGGGGACTGACTGTGGGGTATGTTCGGTGGTTCGTACCTGATATTGGTTTGCCGCTCTCATGTTCTTTACAATCTCCTCCCCCTTGGTTTCTGATACACCACGTGACTCGGCGATGATTTGAGCCAGAACAGTGTTCACCTCACGAGCCATATGAGCTGCATCACCGCACACGTAAAAGTAAGCCTTCTGTGACAAAAGCTCACCAATTTCCTTAGATCGTTCTTTCAGACGGTGTTGGACATAGACCTTCTTGGAGGTTTCTCTCGAAAAAGCAGTGACAATCTCAAGGCTATCGCCAAGAGCCTTCTTATACTCCTACAGTTATTGTTAGCGTCATGATTCCCTACTAATTAATGCCATGTGGTAGTCCCCTCTCAGGGCCAAACTTACGTCCCACTCAGCCTCATATAGAAAATCCTCTGAATGCTTTCGGCAGCCAAAGAAGAGAATAGTTCGTCCGACGGTAGCTCCATTTTGTGCCTGCTTGGCCCGCTCCTGAATGAAGCCACGGAAAGGAGCGACACCTGTACCTGGTCCAACCATTATGACGGGTTTGCCGGGATCAGAAGGAAGCTTGAAATTCGAGTGCCGAACGTGTACGGGAACATGTATTCCGTCAAACTTGTTGCGAGGTCCATTAAGAGCATATGTCTTACCAAATGGAGATGGGTTGGGGTCTCCGTTCTGCTTCTGCTTAAGAGCAAACAAGTAGTTGGTAGCTACACCGCGGAAAGGATCCTTCCGACCGGGAAGCATTTGCGACTCAATAATGGCAGTGATTGAAATCTTCTTGGGCTGGACGAGAGAGGACGATGAGATGGAGTAGTATCGGGGTTGCAATTTGTTCAGGCCTTCGATGAAGGCGGAGAAAGGAATATTGGTCCACTTCTCGCCCTTGCCGACAGCTTCTAAGAACCGAGCGATATTGTAGAAATAAGGTCCGGTCTTGTCATGGAAATAGTCCTTGTCACTTCCGAGGCGGGTCATTTCAGCCTTGACTTCATCATTGGGAGCGAATGCGGCCAAAGTGGAGACAAATTGACGAGAAACGGGGGCGCAAATTTCGAGGTGGTATCGTGCGATGGCGTCGTAGGTAGTCGGGGTTGGGAAGGGTACCTTGGCTGTCGGCTCTAGAGCTTTGATACTGATGACCTTGTTTCGGTCTTCTTTCAGGTCAATAATGTCCAAGAATCGATCGACCTCGTCGCCAGAGTTGGTGGGCCAAATCGCAATGTGGTCGCCAGTCTGGTACGAGAGGTTGGAGGCGCTGATGTCTACATCTATGTGGATACAGTTTCGATCTTTAGTTGAGAAGAGCTCTCGGGATTCGGCAATCGGTGCAATATAGGGGTTGTGAGAGTTGAAGGGACCCTTGGCAGTGCCCTCTAGGTGCATCTTATTCGGCTCTCCGAGGTAGACCTCGGGAGAATCAGGGGTCAAATTGTCACGATCAACAATTCCGAAAGTAGGTTCATAAACAGCTTCGCGTTCCTCGAGGCCCATCTTCTCCGCAAGAGCGGCCCACATGGGATCCTTCCAGGCCAAGAAATCTTCTTCCATAGTGCCGGCGCCGTCGTCACCCTCACCGGCTTCGCCGATACGATGAGCGCCTTGCTTCTGGAGAGCCTTATCGACGTTGCGAACCATGGAGTTATAGTGCTCGTAGGTGTTGTTACCGAGACCGAACGCGACGTAGTTCAGGTTCTCCAAAGGGGGATTGCTGCCCTCGGAGAAGCTGACATCGTCGCCCGTGATGAATTCGTAGAACTCGACGGCGTTATCGGTAGGCTCACCTTCTCCGTAGGTAGCAAGAATAAACATAGCAACCTTGTCGCTAGGCATAGTGTCGAGGTTCTCGTAGTCGTACTCCTCCAAATCAGCGACCATGGTCTCTAGGCCGAAACGACTCTTTCCCTCCTTGGCAAGACGGGAGGCATAATCCTCAGCGGTTCCAGTTTGTGAGCCGTAAAATATGACGCAGTTCTTGCCAGACTCCTCCATCTTCTCGAGAATGTTTCTGGAGCGTCCGGCCTTTGCGCCATTGACGTTGGCGAAGGCATTGGCATAGGGGTCCTTGGTAATACCCCAGAGGGTGCCTTTGGTGAAGTACGCTAGGGTTCCCAAAAGGATGACCCCCAAGACGATAATGTCGAGCGTGTCCAGTTCAGCCATGATGGGTGAATGGCCACAGCGCGGAGTATGGAGACAGACAAAGATGATTGACCACGGCCGTCAAGAAATCGCCTGGCCGAGTATTGTTGTGCTGAACCAAGAGGGGGAGAATGCAGAGAAGATGATGGAAGAAACGGATCGAGGCGACTGTTGGCCGCACGGGGTCGGATTCTCTGGATTGTGGACTTTCGGGGGGCGGGTACAGCGGGGTGGACACCGGACAGCGCTGGAACTGCGACCCCTACGTCTAGTCGGTCTCGTGGGAGGACACCGTTAGCCTCTCTTGCTGGCCCACCGGTTGGCTCGATACTTCGAAGTCCTGCTGAGCTTAAAGCTGACAGCGCCAGACAAAAAAAAAAATGGGACGCGAACCTTCGACCGCTCGCTTGTGCCGATCTTGAACGCCGACTACTTGGCACTTGTCCAATGTGTAGATGTAGATGCAGATGGAGACGCAGACGCGGCGGTTACAAATCCAAGACTGTCACTAAGAGTTGGGCGGCGAGTTGTTGGGCTGATGAAGCTGTAGATAGGCACACACATGTTGGCAACATGCGAAATCCTGTCTAGTAAGCCACGCCGAGGTGCTCAGATGCCAGACTGTTGTGCAAGCGTTTCCCATCAGCCAACGTAATCTCAGACGGCAATTGACACGGCCCCAGGTGCGAGGCAACATTTTAAAAGAGGCCACCTAATCCACTTGCAACATCACAGCCACCCGACCTTCACGCGTTCCGTAGTTACAAACATGGAATTACGGAGTAACTAACCACTTGAGTACAATACAATGGGACTAATGTGACAGCGATGGCCCGCTTATCAGGCGCTGCGAGTTGGTTCCGGTGCCTTTTTTCTGAGCCGTGCTCCCGTACTCGGAGTGCGCTCTTGCTCATGTTGCTGAGTCAAGATGTACCGTCAGCCTCTATGGCTGATTACTTTGTTTGCTACGATCGGAACGATTGTTCTTGCTCGAACAGGCTCGCATCAGTGACGCTTATTGCGCCGCCACTCGTTTTGTGGCCAAGGTCTAATTCTTTGGATTCTCGTCTCTCTCGATGACGTCGAATCATTGATGGTCGCCATCATAAATGAACTGCCTTACTGCTCTCCCGGGAATTCCGATGTGTCATGCGTGCCTGGTGCGTGTCGCGTGTGGCGCAACGAAAACCTAACCCTGAATGTCCGTCCGTCCTTCGATCTCGGAAACGGGATTCGTTTTGGCCGCCAGCAACCCGCCCCGTGGAACATCAATGCATGTGATGGCCCGGTGGCTGCAGGTTTGCAGGCCTAGCTGCACTCTCTTGGCGGTAAAGGCAGCAGCTCGTATGATTTAATAACGGCACCGCGTGCTCTGTAAATAGTGTACCTATTGGGGCAGACTGCATTTATGTGCTGTGCTACCTCAAAGGAAATTTGTTGATTCTTATCTGAATGTGGCGGAAGAGTCGGTGGTGGGGATGAAATGGCTTCCCTGTCGAGTTTGAACTGTCGGATGAATATTCTGCAGCCAGTCCTCCATACTAGAGTTCAAGTCCATCTTGAACAGATCTAACTCCACCCTCACACTGAGGCCTAGAACTGGTTCGAGGATCATGAGGCGTGTAACCCCTATCGGAGCCGGGTGAAAGCGTGTTCTATATTGGTCTACCAATTTGACCCTCTTGCACTCAAAAGACTTATGGCAATATCTTTGCTGCTGTTTAGACAGAATGCTCATAAATAATTCAGATGGAATACTCCAGTCAGTTTTTTTGTTTTTTGGCGCCAATGACTGCGAATTCAACCTGTAGACTTCTGGTTTCTGTTTCCCACCGACATACCTCATCAACTCGGGTATCCCATACCAAGCCTTTTGTGGTCACGGAAGCCAGGCGGAGTGGTGTCGAGGCTGATAGATCTGAAATGAGGTGAAAGGGGTGACAATTAATTTACTCGTACTCTTCACGGATTTAAGTTCAAATAGACAAATTCCACATGGCTTATTAAATAGGTAATTGTAGCTTGACCATTGCCGACCTCGTGGTCATACGGCATAGTTACTCGAATCCTTTGTTGGATTCGCCTTCCACATACATATGAATAAGCCCGAATTCTCTCTGCTTGTGCGCGGTATTTGGACATGTTCCATGTAGCTCTCGTCTACCCTTGTTCTTTCAATCGAGACTGCTATGGGTGGCCTACTTATTGGGTGGGGGTGAAAATCATCAAGATTAAAGTGCAGAGGGTGCTCAACCTCATTGTTTCGTGGGGCTGCAAACAGCCAAGCAAAAGTCTCCCTAGACTTCTCGTCCGTATCACAATGAAGTGAGCATTCTCAATCAAACTGAATTAGCCGTGCGTTTGAAGGACCACGAAGTTCAAACTCAACAGCCATCGGGTATTGTTCATGACTAAGCAAGCCGTCCCCGTCGTCCCGACGAAAAGGATGGCTAGCGGTTGGGTGGGGTGGCACGGAGGTTTGTGCAACGGGCAGCTTGACGGGAGCTATCCCATCATGGTGGATCATGGTATGCATTCAGCATCATTTTTTTGGATATTGCTGCGCGTATTGCGTTGTACCACATTCTAAGCGGGCATCCAGCTCAATTTATTCCCTTCAATCGCTGTGATTGTACAGCTACCTACTAGTTGACCGGTAATTGTGTTATGGTGCCATGCCCCTGGAGCCTCGCATGCGCTACTCTAGTTCGTTGGGAATTGGGCGGCGGTCCGACTCGTAATGGGTGAGTCTTCGTCTAACTCGCTGGTGTGAAACGCTTCAACCGCCACTCAGCTCCCCCCTCATACGACAAGTGCTTCCATCCGAATGTCGCCATCTGATTCGCTGTCGAAAATTTGCGGCAATCCTCGGTGTCTCGCCATGCCAATGACTTTTAAAGGCTATAGCTAACTTGCTGATCCTGCAGCCCCATCTCAAGCTCTCCCGGACAACTCACAGGATCAGTTGAAGCAATCAACAAGACCTGGGGCGAGATTCGAAGACGAGGCCGAACACGAGCCATCTTGGAACCAGACAATTCGCCCAAGCCCTTTCACGGCCCCATCGCGACACCCACCGCACTCTAGAGGGTCCTCTGCCGATAAGACTCAGTCACCTTCCGGAATAACTTCTCCTCGAGCGCACGGAACGTCCTCGCGACAAGGTCTTACTGGTACGGTTGAGCGGTCATTAGATAATACTAAAACCGCCGTGTATGGGCACCATCGACAGACATCCATAGTTCATGGCTTTCAACACTCGAGAAACGGCAGTCAGTCCAGCATGTCTACCAGCCCTTTAAGCCCTCAGATGATTGCTGCCGTCGGCGCGGCTCTGGACAGGTCGGATTTGCAGTCTGTGGCTGCACGATTGGATATGGAGGCCAGCCTGCCGGCAAGACCGGGGACTTCTCTTGCTGGACCATCTCTCAGTCCCATTGGTCCTTTACCAATGGAAAGATCTGCTTCAGCTGCAGACGTATCTTTCCCCGGTTCAACTCAAAAGAAACTCGAGAGGATGCACAGCAAATCAAGACGCGAGCACCCAACGAATCAATCCCACTCGCGAACTCACAGAGACGACCAAAAGACTGTTGGGGAGTACGCTCTCCATGTCCTTTTTACATCAGTAGGTCTTGGGATTGAAGATTACTGTGCTCATCGAAACGTACACTGACGGAGTGAATAGTTCATAGCTCAAGCTGAAGAAAAGTTGATAGAGTGTATTACAATTCCTTTTGACCCAGAACCTCAAATCCAGCGCATCTGCGGTCCTGGTGTTGATCCGGCATTCGATCAGTTAATTGTCGCCTTGGGACATATTGCTAGTCCGAAACCAAAGGCACTTATTGATTCAATGATGCTATGGAGGAAAAGTAAAAGTGATGCCGCCAACGACGCTCGAAGCCAACTCCAGCAGATGCGCGGAAGTCAGCCGGGCGGCCCTCTTCTACGCAGAAATACCGAACCGGTGCAGTCCGGTCCTGGATCAGGGACTGACCCTACAAATCCTAATTCAGTAGCAACGTCTGCTAAACAAGAATTCGTGGCTCAGCAGGAACGTCGATCTACAGTTTCAATTTACATCTTGTGCCGAGTTCTCCTTGAGGTCATTTGCCAGAGCAATCTGGCATCCATAACGCCGGAAATGGAAGACAAGTTAGAGAGTATCATTTTTGGTCAACTCAAAATTGCGGATAGCGAGCAGCTTATGATATCGCCATTGAAGATGGCGAATTGGAACTTGTTCGCGCAGCTACTGGGCTATATGAGTGGAATAAATTTTGCCGGGGTTTCCCGAAGGTTTATTGAGGATCTCGAAAGTTCATTGCAGGAAAGGTCGATAAGGAGCCCGACTTCATCGGCGGGTCGTGATGCAGAGGGGAAAATAGAGCTTGTGCTTGGTGGTATGAAGCATCTCAAAGTCCAGATCTCCCCAGAATCTGCGTGGGAGAAGTCGTGTGAGTTTCTCGTTTCATTGGGCCGCCTGTTCAGCAGATCTCGTGGCCAAAGGGTCAAGTCAGCGTTTTGCCAGGTTATCGATATACTTCTTTTGCCGATTGCTGCCAAGGCCAGCAATAGCCATCTTATGCATCCCAGATGGTCTGAAGTTGTCGCTGCAACTAGAGACCGCTTAGGACAAATGTTTGCAAAGCCACGTCACTGGGCCGTTGCGTTTCCGTTGACTGCAACCTTGCTCTGCGTATCATCGCCCGACAATTTCGGCTCACAGTGGCTGCAGCTGGTTCTGTCGGTGCAAACAAAAGTCAAAGATCGGGTTACGAAGCCGCTCTGTTTGCAAGTCGTTTCGAGGTTGATCTGGACTTACTTGTACCGTACCAACGACAATTTTCAAACTGCTGTCCGGAAACTTGACGACGTGATGAGGCAGATTTTGCCGAACTCTAAACGTAGCATTGTCGCGTCGGATACTGCTGTTACAGAGCCACTCATTCAGATTATACGAATTATTGGTTTCAAATTCCCTGAGTATTGCTTCAGAACCGTCATATTCCCCCTTATTAATGCCGAGCTTTTCACCACCAACAAAGAGTTGCGAGTTGAGCAGCTGGATCCTGACAGGATAGTGGTCGGCATTCGTGCATTCTTATGTATCATGTCGGATCTTGAAAAAGGCGAACAAGGGCGGCCTCCTTTCCCACAGTTTTATGATGTGCCTCCGCCAGGAGATCGATGGCCAGCCCCCCCTGTTCTCTCTTCTCCTTGGGCCGGCCCATTGTCAAATCCTGTCACAAACCCTAAAGAAGAAATTGTTTCCCGGCCAGTTCTTACCCATGTTCTTGGTGACGGGGTTCGCGAGTACTATCGTCAATTTTGCAAAATTTTGGGTAAAATTACCATTGTCTGCGACAACACCTTTGGCGGGCAAGCAGCATTGGATGAGAAATTCAATAGCCCGGGGCCCAAGACACCTATTACAGAAAGCTTTACATTTTCACGACGCGACGAGCAGCTGAATGCCGCAGATCAGAAACAGGCGTTCTACGAGCTTCTCCATGTGGCGGTTCAGGCACTTCCGAGATGTCTATCCGTTGACATCCCTTTCAACTCTCTCATTAACTTGCTTTGTACGGGAACTGCTCATGTTCAGTACAATATCGCTGAGTCATCGGCAAACTCACTGAAGGCTATTGCCAAACAATCCCACGCACAACAGGTGACAATGGGCTTTGCACGTTTCATCTTCAATTTTGACGACCGCTACTCTACAATGTCAGACGGTGGTATGCTTGGGCAGAGCCACATTGAAAATACTCTTCGTCTCTACGTAGAGTTGCTTCAGATTTGGATAGAAGAGATCAGATATAAATCTCAGGAGGCTGCAAACGAGCAGCAGGACACCAACGAATCAGAGAAGAGGGCCATGAAACTGGACTTGTCAAGTATATGGGCCGAAGTCGATCAAGCCGAAGCACATGGCCTCTTCTTCCTGTGTTCTCAGTCGCGAAGAGTGCGGCACTTTGCGGTCACAGTGTTGCGTCTAATCACCGACTTTGATAAGGCGCTCGGCAAAGACAACGATGAAGAAAAGGAAACACTGCGCTTGATTAATATTTTGGAAAACGACTCTAATCAAGTCATGAACTTCAACGACGAACATCTTTCAGTCGCTGAGCGAAGTAGGCTGCAGCGCGGATTGCAGAATGCGAATAGTCAAGGTGCCGTAGTCGAACTTTGCACCAGTGATGTTTCTTACGATGCGACTTTGTGGTTCAAAATATTTCCCAACCTTATTCGAATTGCTTTCGACAAATGCCCATTTGCGATAACCATCTGTCGCGATTTAATATGCAACCGAATAATTCAAATGTACAAACCAATTGTGTATATGTCCGAGCCAACGAGGGGCTTATATTACAACCCTGATGCAAACAACCGGCTCGGCAGTCGCTCTACTGCTGCACAACCTGAAGTCATGGTTGAACAGTGGAAGCTATATCTTATCTTTGCTTGCACAGCCCTTGCGGACCCTGGAAATGTTCCGTCTGTCTCGGCGCCGGATGGCCAACACGCTCGCAAAACCTCAAAACCCGCGTCAGCCGACAAAATAGTGACAGCAAGAACGCTCTTTAAAGTTCTGATTCCTCTCCTTTCGGTCTCATCAGCCTCAGTACGCGATGCTGTGGTTGTTGCTATGGGGTCCATTAACATTCACATCTATGGAACGCTGTTGAAAGAGCTGCAAGGTCAAGTTTCTCTTTGCAACGACGAAGCCCGAGCGAGGATTCATCAGAGAACAAACAGCAGCCCACGTCGGAATCGCAAAATGGATTTACTACGGACCGAGATTACACATGTCTTCAAATTAACGTCACATTTCCTAAAGGACCCCATGGTTTACCAATCTGAATTTTTCCTCACGAATCTAACTTTGTATGCTAAGGATTTGAAGTTATTTTTGATGGATGGAGAAGTTCAGATGGATTGGGAATTCCATAAACTCAGGCGCCATTATTGCGGCTTGATGGAGACTCTGTTCGAAGGTATCAATAGAGCAGATGACCCATCTCGCTGGATGACCTTTGAGTCCCGGAAATCGGCTTTCTCGTTGATGGAAGACTGGTGTGGGTTTTCCCCGAACCAAAACCAAATTCGAGCTAGAGAGGACACCATGAGACAGTCTCTCATTGATCAGCAGTCAATGGGCGAGCGAGGGACCGCCACAGCAGCCATGGAAATCGAGAAGAGAAATCTCCGCACTGCTGCACTAAGTGCCATGGCAGCTCTCTGTGCTGGCCCCATCAGCATTACCACGGAAAGTGGAGTTACTTTGCAATTCGACGTACGTCGCATGCTGACATGGCTAGAAGCCATTTTCAACTCTGGGAGCGATAAGATGAACGTCATTGGCCGACGAGCTCTCAGAAACCTTGTCTTTTACAACCAAGAACACCCCTACCTTCTTGAACACTGCATTGCACGCTGTTATTTGTCTGACGTGCCAAAAGTACTCGAGAGCTACTTTTCTGTCACCGTAGAAGTATTGCAACAACACCCCAACTACCCGTCTCCTTTCTGGAAGCCTCTTGCCCTCTGTTTGTTCACACTTGGAAATGAACAGAGCGAGATACGATCCAAGTCGTCGAAGGTTCTACGCGCATTAGAAACACGCCAGCAACGCAACTCTAAAATCCAAGACTTTGACATCAGTGTGTCCGACAAGACACAGGCCGTGTACAAATTAGCTCAGTTTGAGATCTCAAAAAGACTTTCGAAGCAAAACACAGAGCTTGCTTTCCACGTCTTCTCTGAGTTTACATACTATTTCAAAGACCTTCAGCCTTCAGCACAAAGAAATGTGGTTGCTGTCATACTGCCATGGATCCAGACTATCGAGCTAAAGCTTGATCCGAACGGTGGCCCAACGGCTCAGTCTTATGTTTTGTTGGCCAACCTGTTAGAGCTTACTATCAAATCGGGCGGTGCTTTACATAATGAAGTACAAGCTCTTTGGCAAGCTCTTGCAACCGGACCTCACCCTGGTAACGTGCGTCTTATTCTGGACTTTATTATGCAACTGTGCTTGGAACGGCGAGAGCAGAACTTTGTAGAATACGCCAAGCAGATTGTAGTGTTTTTGTCTACCACCAACAGTACACCCGGCATCAAAGTGGTCGAGTTTCTCCTCATGCAAATCAACCCTAAAGCCATGGTGCCCAACGAGAAAAGAGAGTCCATCCCACCACCTGCTGATGTCAATAGCTTCCCGCATTGCGCCGACCTCAGCGAGGCCCTGCCAGTTGGCACAAAGCAAGCCGGGTTTTCGATGGGTCAATTATCACTGATCCTGTTGGTGGATTTGATGGTCTCACCCGTTCACCTTACGCCTGACAACGTTCCTCTCTTGCTCCAGGTCGTAACGGTGCTTTGGGATCACTATACTCCCCTTGTGCAAGAACAGGCGAGGGAGATGTTAGTCCACATGATTCATGAATTGGTTATTTCACGGATGGACGACGTTACTGTTGGGGGGGCAAAGGAGTCCATTGAGAGTTTGGTTGACGCAATACGTTGTCATGATCGTACCGTTGTTTGGAGCTATGAAGATAGCAATGGCAAGGTAGACGATCGCGACAACAAGGTTCCACCCAGCATGGAGTATCTGACTACTGAGGTTGTTAAAACATTCCAGGTAACCTTTCCGGCGATCAAGGAGCATTGGGGGCGACTTTCTTTGACGTGGGCGACGTCTTGCCCGGTAAGGCATTTGGCCTGCCGATCGTTCCAAATATTCCGATGCGTTCTCACGTCAATCGACCAATACATGCTGGGCGACATGCTAGCAAGACTTTCCAACACTGTCGCCGATGAGGACCCGGAAATTCAGTCCTTCTCTATGGAGATCTTGACAACTCTAAAAACGCTGTTGATGAAACTTGAACCTGACCGCCTTTTAAACTTCCCGCAATTGTTCTGGACAACATGTGCCTGCCTTGAATCAATCAACGAGAGAGAGTTCTTGGAAGCGGCCGAAATGCTGACTGAGCTTGTCAACAAACTTGATTTCAGGTCATCAAATGTACGAAGGATCATTTCCGAGGGCCAGCCTGATCGCTGGGATGGCGAGTTTGATGGCATTCAGCCACTGCTATATAAAGGTCTACGGTCGTCTCTATGCTGGCAACCAACACTGGATATAATTGCGAGATTGGTTAAGCTCCCGGCAGATCCCTTGATAGGAGACGAAAGCCGACTGTTTTTCGCCTTGCTTGCAAACTTCCCTCGATTCTTGAATGAGTTGGAAAACTTAAATATCACGGAAGAAACCATGAAGACGGCTAGGCTGCTTCTTACCGAAGCTGATAAATTAGGTCTCGAATCGATCGGCTTAGCACTTGACGCCTATATTTCAGGAAAGCAACAGGATAGTGCAGAGTTCCTGAGTCAATTATTCATGGCTCTCAGAGAACATTTTCTACCGCAGCAGGAATTCACGATGATCACATTTCTGATCGGCCTACTCACCAACTCGTTGTCATGGGTCAAGGTACAGACCATGCGAATACTCTGTGTCGCTATTCCGGAAGTCGACATGCGCAATCCCGAGCTCGCAGGTCATGGATCTGACCTCATTTCTCCCCTCTTGCGTCTGCTTCAAACCGAGTTCTGCATGGGCGCTCTGGAGGTCCTAGATAACATCATGACTATGTCGGGCAGTCACATGGATAAGCATCATTTGAGAATGAGCATGACCAGGTCGACTTCAAAAGCTGTCCGCAAAGAATATGAGCGCACTCAAAGTCTTTTTGGAATCCCCGAGGCTTCTGGGTGGGCCATACCAGTTCCAGCGAGCAAGACAGAAGCAACGAGAGCGAATATCCATGCAGCGTTCTACATGTGCCAGAGTACAGAGGGGTCCTCCGCAGAAGCCACACCAACTGTAGAGGTCGAGTTCCACGAAGATGACTTCCGCTACGACTACTTTGATGGTGGGGAGAGGTCAGAGACCATGCTCTCGGATGATGGCCGTGGCGACGGCCTTGTGGGAGACTTGGTCACTAAGCTGGACAGCCTGGATGACTTTTTCGACGAAGCGCCAAGCCCTACCACTGACGATGACGGGAGATCCTCGCGTACAGTTACTGAGTTTTCGCCAGAGTCGTTTGAGTCAGCGACGGAGCTTTACGACGAGCAAATCTTACCAATTTTACACGAGGCGTCCAACGCCACCGCGTTCCAGAATGGATTTGTGGATCGTCCGATGGGCATGTCGCGAGACATGGCAGCTAATACTATGAATCCCGGCGCATTCACGGCGGGGATGGCGTCGAGACCACCATTACATTCAAGATCCATAACTTCACCATCTGCTCCCGCCTCATATCAGCTGCACATGGGCGGAGAAATGGGGTCGGACGAAGAGTATCTTTCAGGGGGGTTTTCCGATGCTGATGACGAATTACCACCACATGTGCCGGTCGTCGTGAAATCTCCTGTTCACAGCTCACGGCCTACGGTAAGGTCAGTTGCGAGCAGATCACGCGATGACAGTTTGCGACAGCCAACAATCCCAAACGTCACACCGAGGATGGCGAACAAAACGTTCCACCCAAATTTGAGGAGTCCTGGGGATGTCCTTTGAAGAAGTATTGAGAAAGATTATCTTGTATTCTAATAGTAATATGTGTGTATGTGTATGTGTGCGTGTGTGTGAGAGGATATGTGGACGCAAACTACAAAATACATTCCGGGCCAACAGTGGGAGGAGTACTACGATTGTGCGAGATGTATGTATGAGGAAGCTTCAGTTGACGACGGCGCACCTGTGCTACAAACCACTAAGAAGGAATGGGGAAGGAGAATACGGGGTTGCGTACCTTTTACCCCCTGGTGTAGCGAATGATCATGATATCTTGTGTTTTCATTGAAATTAGCATGAATAAATCGACGTGAGCGTCTACATGAAAGACCAACCCTTGTAATTCGAACCAAAACTCCAAGGCCTCCGAGCTCGCGACGTGCCAGTAACATGCGGCGTGGTATAATAAGTGATGGTGATATTTTTTTCCTTTTGCCTTGCAGTTGGAACGTAGGCAGATATCAGTACCGATGGCGTGTAGAGTAATCTACAATCAAAATTAGTCTCATGTCAAATAAACATAACGGGACAACTTTGGGCGCATCTATACCCTTTGGGCTATTCACTTGGCCCTTTCCTTTTGTCGCACCCCGATAGACGGCCTCCAGGATGTTGACAACGTCCTGCCGGTTTCTCTCGACGAAATTCATCTTATTGTTGTTACCCGTTCCGAAGTCACACATTATGTGTTTATTTCGGAAGAAAAACATGACTGCGAATGGTTCTTCGTTTGTATTTAATTCTGTTTTGCGCATCGTCAGTTAGTACAGCCCGCGCACAGTCCATTTGGGAAGGATTCGAGAGCGTGAAACATACCATACATGTGATTAAAATCAGGCACCTTGGATATATCACACACATACACCACTGCCCATTTCTGAACCAAGGGTGCGACTTTGGAGAGGACTTCGTCCATGATATCGAGATCGGGGTTGCTGTTGGGGTCGCCAAATCGGATTACGACCAGGCGATTTTCTTCGCTGAGGATGGCTTGGTCGACGTGCCAGGCAGTGACGAGATGGGGGAGCAGGATGGTGCCCATTGTGGTGGTTTGTGTGTGGATGGATGATAAGGGATAAGGGATGAGGGATGAGTGTCTGGTGAGCGAGATACGTGGGAGAGATGAGAGATGAGAGATTCTTATATTTGGATCCTGTCGCGAAAGTCTTATTTTCGGGTTTGGCAAGGCGTCGAAGTCAGAAAGTTTAAAGTTGTTGCTCTGACAGGGCAGGTGTAGGTGTGCCGCAGAGTAGTTATAGCGGGGCAGCGCGGGGCACGTCGAATGGGGTGTCTGTGAGATTAGGCACCGGTATATGCATTATTGGGTGTTAGTGCATGACGGTTTCACCCTGGTTGGTTGTTACGTTCTGGTTGCGAAGGAGAGAGGATGAACCCGAGAATGGCGGATGCGAGCTTCTCGCAAACCGGAAATGCAGAGGCTACAATGCTCAACATAAGGCACGGGCTGTTACGGACTCGGCCACTGCCACAATTATTGCCCTTTACCCAGCTCTTTCTTTTTGGTTGCCATGGAAGAAGATCATACGGAGAGAGCTCACACAAGCTCCGCCAACCATGCCCTCCAAGCTCAACCACAAAGTTGAACTATCCAGATGCGCCAACGGCGCAGCATTCAGATCTGGCATCATTCATTGCCTATGTTCGCCGGACTGGCCTGGACGAAAAGTCCACCGTCTACATTGGCACCCACTACGAGTACAAAGTATCTCAGTCGCTCTCTAAGTACGGCTTCTTCCTGAAACGGATAGGAGGCTCATCCGATTACGGTACAGATCTAGTAGGTACATGGACTCTCCCCTCATCGCCGCCATCCTCAGCGGCAGCAGCAGTGGCATTAAGGGTTCTGGTTCAATGCAAAGCAGGCAGTCAGCGTGTCGGCCCACAACATGTTCGAGAATTAGAAGGTGCTTTTGTGGGAGCACCAGCAGGGTGGAGGGGATCGGGCGTGCTGGGCGTGTTGGTGAGTGAACGGGCTGCGACCAAGGGCGTGAGGGATTCGCTGGGCAGAAGCAAATGGCCGATGATGTTCATGTGCTGTTCTAGGGATGGGACGGTGTCGCAGATGGTTTGGAATCAGTGCGCAGAGGAATTGGGACTCGATGGGTATGCGGTTGGAGTTAGGCGCGGCGGTGATGAAGAGGGATTGGTGTTGATGCGAGATGGCAGGATGTTGTTGCCGTTGCTGAGGGAGGATGGCTAGTTGCGAATTACTGTAGACTAGCTGAAAATGATACCCTCTTGTTAACACATGCTTCTTGAGGAATAAGAGGATTAGTAACAAGATCTTACACATCGGGTTAACAAGAGATAGGCGGAGTGTGGCTGTCAGAGTTCGCTAGTCAGTTACTGACTCGATAAATCCGATACATCTCACAGCTAGGCAGTTCCATTGTGGTTCGTAAGACTGCGCGCGGCTATTTTCCTGTGACTTAGCTAATCCGTGCCCATCAGTTGGCGACATACGACGGAATGGTGACACGAACTAATAAATTACAATCCACCGCGGCCTTTATTTCTTTTTGTCAGCTACCGCGCGCACGCTAGTATTTCCAGCCTCGGGGCTTTTAAATAATTTGTATACTTACAAATCACGGCTGATTTTCAGCCTTGATTTCTTCATTACCTGTTACAACGCTGTTCAGCCACGGGGCATTGTTACTAATATTTTGTCTCATGAATGAGCATCACGAAGATCAAATCAGTGTAGAATGCGGACCTTGATGAACACCAAAGTAGTGATCACTCTCCATTGGCTCGGAGTCCCTGTCTCCGCATTGTGGGTGACTGGTGATGATGACAATGATAGAAGTTGAACCACCGTCCGTGGAAGACGGACTTGCATTCGTCAGGGAAGAAGTTTTGAAAGATAGCACATAACGAATATAAAACTGTGCTGTGACCACATCCGTGTTGAATGTTCTCAGTGTGTCTACAACTCAAGTCGCAGATCTCAATTCTCTATTTGACAAACAGCAGCCCCCACATCATCACGTACAAGCAAATACAATGGCTACTATCAAACCAATCACTGTTTGGGCTCATGGTATGTTTCCAAAAAAAAAAAAAAAAACATCAAATCATGCTCGAGACTTACACCAGATCGACAGGTCCAAGCCCGAACCCTTTCAAGGTCATCATCGTTCTTGAGGAACTAGGAATCCCTTATGAAAAGGTAAACAGCGTTCAATGCCTCTATTCCATGAGAGACGAACTTGCTAACCTCTCGAAAAGATCAGCGTTGAGAATTCCAAAGACGAAGCTTTTCTCAAGATCAATCCAAACGGTCGCCTGCCGGCCATTAAAGACCCCAATGCCAATGACCTGATTCTCTGGGAATCAGGGGCCATCGTCGAGTACCTTGTCGAAACGTACGACAAGGAGAATAAATTGACCTTCGTGAACGGTCCTGAGAAATGGTACTTGAAGCAGTACCTACATTTCCAGATGTCTGGCCAAGTATGACGCTTAACCTACTCCCGGCAGTCATAGGTTTCACCACTTCCATGCAGCCAAGAAAGACAAAAAGCCATATCACTGACACGCATAGGGACCCTACTTTGGACAACATATTTGGTTCCACAACTACCATTCGGACGATGTCCCCAGTGCCAAGAAAAGATATGATGAGCAGACTCTCCGTGTGTTCGGGGTGCTGAATGCGATCCTCGAGGGGAGAGAATATCTCGTAGGTGATAAGTTGTAAGTCGTCGCCGCGGAATTACCCGTCCTACGTGTCCTCGCAGGCGGTTATATTAACAGAAGCTGACAGCACATATGCCGATCTGGCATTCCTCCCTTGGGACCGTGTTATTCAAGGTTTCTCCAAGACACTATGGGATGAAGCCGAGGTTGACAAGAAATATCCCAACTTTGTCGCTTGGCACAACCGCATCGGTGCTCGCCCGGCTGTCAAGAAGGCGTACGAGGCATGAGAGGACTTGCACCGAGTGGCAGTGGCGGGAGGAGTGTTGCCGGATCTCTTTGAGACATAGAACAAGGGTTGATCGTGTATCGTGTAGTATCATTTCAATAACAGAGAAGAAAGAATATATATGCAATGCAAGCTATGTGTTCACATTATGTGCATTTATGTCTCCCAGAAACAACAGTGAAATATGGAAACAGTGTCACGTCAGCTCAGTCATCCCAAACGGCAGCCTTAGCCTTCTCAGACTCATCACGTCGTCGCTGTTCGTCTGCTTTCTCCAGCTCACGTTTCTTCCTCTCCTGTTCCCGCACAGATCTCTGATATGCCTTTTGCTCTTCCGTCTGCTTGGGGGCTTTCAATCCCAGACCATTCGCGATCATGCGACGAGCAACGGCATCCGTTTTCTCTGGTCTCTTTGATGAATCACCTCCGCGCGGAGAAGCTGTGCCCGGCTCATAATCATCCCTCCAGCCCGGCCCAGGCCCGTAATTTGGTGAGAATGGGGTTGGGGGCGGTGCTGAGGGTACTGTCGGACTTGCCATTGATGGGATGTGCTGCTCAACTTCAGACCCTGAGGAATCTTCATCATCTTCCCACGAATCAACGACTTGCTTCTTAGACTTTGGCTTGGATGACTGGTTATTGCTTTTTGCGGTGTCCAAGGTGAGGCCTGAAAGAGACTCTGCCACTTCATCTTTAGTGCGGGATGTGGAAGACATTTAGATGGTTTGAGGGAGGTCGTTGAGATGCTGGTAGTGTTTCACAATATTGGTGCACTACTGGCGATTGGTTATGGAGGAAGAATATCGTGAGAGCAGCCGCAATTGTCAAAATACTGTGCAAGAAGAAGAAAAAGAGCTGGATTCGAATGTAAGTCACGAGTGCCAAAACTGAGAAAAGGCCTGGTGCTTAATGGATCGTTTGTTCAAAGGTATGGGGTAACTTGGCAAACCTTCGCCATTGGTGAACGAGGCTCGACCCACGCGCACTGCCTGACTCGGACCGCACCGACGGAAGAATTATTTGACTAACTACAGAGCAAGCCGCCAACAAGCAGCTCGGTACCAGGACGATTCATGGGCTCTAACTACACTTTAAAAATGCGGATTAGGCATGCTCAACTTCAGGGGGGAAACCAGGTTACATGGTGCTTTGTTCTGGGCGATGCCGTCTTGTTCGTTTCAGTGAGCAGTAGGAGTTATTTCTTTGCTCTAATTGCTCTTAATGCTCTTATTGACTTCATCTGGCAACCCCATAGTTAGCTAATGTCCCAGTCAGAAAATGCATCTAACGCAGCAAGATGCCCAAGTGAGGTCATTGGCTTTACGGAGTACGGAGTACTCGGGGCTACATTCTCCGCTCCAGTTGACCTCATCACAATGCCGAGAATCTACCGATGGAAGCTCCTAGCACCGGGACTTTTCTTGACGGAGTTCGTGCGGCCGGTGTCGCCCTCGGCCGTAATTATTAAGACAATTTCCTATCGGTACGGTCGTCTCGCCTGCAGCAGCAATGTGCAACGTAGCTGCCACAACAGCAAGCACGAGCTGGAAACACTAGTCCTCTCCTTTATCTGCGAGTCACCAATTCTCTGTTTCGTCGTTTGCATCTTTATTGAATCGCCCGCGGTCCATTCGGGCGTTTGCCTCTTGTGCACGCACATCTCGTACCTCCGAGCCTGGCGATAGCTGCTGAGGAGCATACGGGCCCCGAAGATGATTCCGCGGTCTCGCCTGTCTGGGCGATTACTTCTCGAACGATCAGCCGCCCACGCATCCCGAACGTCTATATCATCAAAATCGAGGCGATGGCTTCTTTCACCGACCTGCTATAGCCGTCATGTATGCCGATCCGACCTGCCGAGCCTTAGGCCAGGCTTGGTCGGAGCGGCTTTTTCTACTTCAGCGAGGCTGGGCAAGAAAGACGATAAGAGCAAGAAGGAAAATTTCTTCGACGTCTCGGCGGAGCTGACCGAGCCTTTGTCAGAAGAGGAAGTCAAGGCTAATTTAGAGAATAAGAAGACGGATACCGAGCCCGTGACTGCTGAAATCAAGACCGGAGCCTCCTCCACGAAAAGTGACGCCGGCAATAAATCGCAAGACGGAAAAGCTAGTAGCGCCGCGGGGAGCCCAGCTGGAGGTGGCTTAGGCTCAGGAGGCGACGGTTCCGGCAGTGACGGGGGTAAAAAGGGCAGGAAACCAACCGAGAAAGCATTGCAAAAGCCAGTGGTCCCAGAGGTTTACCCCCAGGTTCTCGCTATTCCGATAGCTCGGCGACCACTGTTCCCGGGGTTCTACAAAGCCATCACCATTAAGGACCCTAATGTAGCTACGGCCATCACGGAATCTATCAAGCGGGGGCAGCCGTATGTTGGTGCCTTCTTGTTCAAGAACGAAAACGAGGACGAGGATATCATTCGCAATGTTGAAGATGTCCACGATGTCGGTGTTTTCGCCCAAATTACGAGCGCGTTTCCCATTCATGGCCAGGAGGGTGCTTTGACGGCGATTTTGTACCCGCATCGCCGAATCAAACTCTCCAGCCTCGTACCCCCAATGACGGCGGAGAAGACTGATACTAAACAAGAGCCCGAAACACCGGAAGTGATACCACGGCAAACCACAACGGAGGCAGAGCCTCAGCAGGAAAAGAAGGGCGACGTTGTAGCCAGCTTTGAGGAAGGCATCGTGGAGAAGAAGTCGGGTCAAGTTGCGGAAAAATACGAGCCTACCTCATGGTTGAAGAGGTGGCCCGTCAGCCTTGTCAATGTTGATAACCTTGCCGACGAACCCTATGATCCTAAGAGCCCAGTTATTCGAGCAGTGACGAATGAAATCGTTAACGTGTTCAAGGAGGTTGCTACTATGAACAACCTATTCCGCGACCAAATTTCAACGTTTTCTATGAGCCAATCTACTGGAAATGTGACGTCGGAGCCCGGTAAGCTGGCTGACTTTGCAGCCGCCGTATCGTCCGGAGAGCAGAACGAGCTACAGGAAGTTTTATCTTGTATGAACGTTGAGGAGCGCATGCAAAAGGCACTCATTGTTCTGAAGAAAGAACTGATGAATGCTCAGCTGCAATCCAAGATCACCAAGGATGTGGAGAGCAAGATCAGTAAACGACAGCGAGAATACTGGCTCATGGAACAGATGAAAGGTATCCGCCGCGAACTTGGGCTGGAATCTGACGGCAAGGACAAGCTAGTTGAAAAATTTAAAGAGAAGGCATCAAAGCTAGCCATGCCCGAGCCGGTCCGAAAGGTCTTTGATGAGGAGCTTAACAAGCTTGCTCACTTGGAAACCGCAGCATCCGAGTTCAATGTTACCCGAAACTACCTTGATTGGCTCACTCAGATTCCCTGGGGACGCAGGAGCGCGGAGAATTTTGGCATTCCCAATGCCATGAAGGTTCTCGATGAGGATCACTATGGCCTGAAGGATGTCAAGGATCGTATTTTGGAGTTCATTGCTGTTGGTAAACTTCGAGGTACAGTGGAAGGCAAGATCTTGTGCTTTGTTGGCCCACCAGGTGTTGGAAAGACTAGCATCGGCAAATCCATTGCCCGGGCTCTGAACAGAGAGTACTATCGATTCAGCGTCGGTGGACTAACAGACGTGGCTGAAATCAAGGGCCATCGGCGTACTTACGTTGGCGCACTGCCAGGCCGTATTATCCAAGCCCTGAAGAAATGCCAAACTGAGAACCCACTCATCCTTATCGACGAAGTCGACAAGATCGGACGAGGGTACCAAGGCGATCCTTCGTCGGCACTCCTGGAATTGCTGGACCCCGAACAGAACAACTCTTTCTTGGATCATTACATGGACGTACCAGTTGATTTGTCAAAAGTACTTTTTGTTTGCACAGCCAACATGACGGACACTATCCCTCGACCACTCCTTGATCGGATGGAATTGATCACGCTTTCAGGATACGTTGCCGACGAGAAGAAAGCTATTGCAAATCGCTATCTAGCACCAGCAGCTAAAGACGCGGCGGGCTTGAAGGACGCTAATGTCAATCTCAACAACGAGGCAATCGAGGAGCTTATCAAATCTTATTGCCGTGAGTCTGGTGTTCGAAACCTTAAGAAACAGATCGAAAAAGTATATAGAAAGTCTGCATTAAAGATCGTCCAGGAACTTGGAGAGGATGTTTTACCTGAAGAGGAGGCTCTCACCAATGAAGGCAAGGTGGCTTTGGAGGAAGGCCAGAAGAAGGAAGAAGAAGAGGCTGCTGCTGGCGAGGATGCCAAGCCAAAAGAAGGTCGAGCCGCCACAGAAGCAACCGAGGCCGAGACGGCTGAGAAACCGAGAAAAGCCCTAAGCGTCCCGGATTCGGTTAATGTTGAGATCGGAAAAGACAATCTTGTCGATTACATTGGGCCGCCAGTCTTTACATCGGATCGCTTGTACGACGTGAGCCCCCCCGGTGTCTCTATGGGATTGGCCTGGACCCAAATGGGAGGAGCGGCCATGTACATTGAGTCAATTCTGCAGGCGCCCCTGCGGCCCAGCTCAAGGGCAGGCTTGGAAATCACTGGCAACCTGAAATCTGTCATGAAGGAGTCAACGACGATTGCCTATTCCTTTGCCAAGGCTTTCATGGTGAAGCAGTTCCCCGAAAACAACTTCTTTGACAAAGCAAAAATGCATCTGCACGTACCCGATGGCGCTGTTTCTAAAGATGGACCCTCGGCCGGAATCACAATGACTACTTCCCTATTGTCCTTGGCGTTGGATTCACCTGTTAATCCTACCGTTGCGATGACTGGTGAGATTACCTTGACCGGCAAGGTACTGCGCATTGGTGGGCTACGCGAAAAGACGGTTGCAGCTCGCCGAGCTGGCTGCAAGACGGTTATCTTCCCTAAGGACAACATGTCAGATTGGTTAGAGTTGCCTGAAGTAAGTTGTGTTGCCCAGCTGCAATTTTTAATGTAGCTTCGTTTTGCGACTCTAGAGGAAGACTATTGAAAGCTAACCAAAAAATCCCAGAATATCAAAGAAGGCATCGAAGGCCACGCCGTGGGATGGTACAATGAAGTCTTTGATCTCGTTTTCCAAAGTCTCGACCGTGAACAGACTAACAAGAGCCGAGTCCACGAGGAAAACAAGAAGGAAGAGCGTGATGAAGATGATGACTAGACGGCAAGACCAGCATGGGCTTGCCCGTTTTATATAAATCTGCATGATAGACGGCGACCAATGTCCTTTGTTTGTCTCATTCTTTTTTCCCTGGCCGAGTGTTGCGAAGAAGAGAAAGGATAGCAAACATTGCGGCGTTACAATTCATCAAGGAGCACCTAATCCTTTTTTTTTTTTTTAAAAAAAAAAAAAAACAACCCCATTTAGCTCTAGGTTGGTGGACTCCACTTGGATGCAATACTCCTACTCCTTGTACATTTTGGTGGAAAGGCATTTTCTGTATTTGTAGGAACTACATAGAGGGCAAATGACGCTATAGGCGGTTGGGTGGACTTCAAAAAATCGAATTTGATGCATGACTATGAAAACATTTAGAGCATATGTATCCTTTAAGGTTTATTTTACTTTTATTGAAGGAACTAGTATGTTACTCGCAAGGATGTTAATCTATTAGCAGCGGGGTGGCAAGACCCTTGACCACAATTTGACATGTTTAGTATAAAAGCCAGTAATTATATCCCGCGTTATTACTTGCGATATTACTGATATCTGCTCTATGCCACGAGTAACTACGGGGAATAGCACATATCGATAATTTGTGGGGGTTAATCAGGTTACTCCTTCGAAGCATCCAAAGGGTATTGAATGTGCCTTTTTTTTTTTTGTGTTTTCCCCTTTCTTTCTGCTAGTTATGGTGTCGCAGTATCGGCGATTGGGACGAAACATTGGAAGTCTTACAACATGTGACAGACCTCTGGTGCCGTATCCAGACCAGCCGAGTTAAGGCTCAGGGACCCTCCGGTATTGAACAATAACAAGTGGAGTTTGAGTACGGATTAGCGAAACGGGAGGCGCGGGACGAACCTTGAAGTTTTTCCCTCGTTCTTCCGATGTCAGCTCCGCTTTGGGAGCAAAGCAGAGCAAAGGGGACGCCGAAATTTGGGATTTCTACTGATAGGACAATGATGTAGCTCGAAAAGTTCCTGCTACTTAAAAAGGGAGTTAGTTGCGTGGAGAGTTGTATCATTGATTTGGGGGTCGATGCAAAAAAGTAGAAAAAGAACAAGTAAAAAGGGACAGGTCACCTAGTTGGGGGTTCATGCCGTGATACCTAACCACATGCGTTCATTAACTCGCCTACTATTGAGGTCTCGGCACAATGGAGGGTGCCTACACAAGGCATAATGCCCGGCATTGTCCTGCTATGAGAAGATACGAGCTCAACGTCATCTTTTACCTTTCCCCACGTCCTTTGGAAGCTTGTCTGTCCGCCTGCATCTGTGCCTAATCACGAGAAGGCGAGGCATTGTCCAGTCAGGCTTGCGAATTCGCTGGGCAGTAGGAGGCAACATCAGAGGGAGGTAGCGGATAAGAATTGATGTAGTTGTGGGTTCCTGTGTGACGTGGTCAGCTCCATTGGTTCGGAATACAGGCCATCTGCAGGTAAGAAGTAGGGAAGGCAGACAGCGCAGGCGGTTCGAATATTCCGCGAACAAATCATGGTGAAGTCATGTCGAATGGCGGGGTCGCAAGCGCAAAGGACAAGGGAACCCAAGGCTTTTTACCCCAGACTGTTTGTGGTTAGCAGCACGATGCTGTATGTTGCCAATTACTGCGCTGGGACTCTTTGATAGATGCCCAACAAGGAACTAGAGTAGTTCAGTCAGATTTTTTTGCCTCTGGTGTGAGGGCTTGCTCCTTGGTTCCCTGGATCCTGACGACGCTCGCGGCGATGGCGTGGATGAGCCCCTCGTACCTGTGTCAAAGCCAACCGAGCCGGAGCAGGGGTCAGTTGAGTGAGGCATATACTGTGCAATGAGTGTACAGTATGGTCTGCTGGCGACAACTTTCTGTGAGTGCCAGCACTCAGTCACCTTGTGTACGGCTGGCGGATTACTCCGTCGAAACTTCCGAGACTGCTACATCAGTCGTAGTCCTTACTTTTCAGATAGTTGATCTGCTTTTACTCCGTAGTCGGTCTAGCTAACAGACAAGGCCCAGTGAGCCACAACCTTGACCGGATTGATCTTTATTAGCGGCCCAGTGTTGTTGCTTCCTACATGGACCACACACTACAATGTCAGCGTAAGAAAGATGTGGTCCGATCGGCTGGGATTAAAGAGTGCGTACATGAGACGGGCGGTCAAATGCTCTGACATTAACCCGGCCTTGCACTATATTTTTTTTATTGAAACTCCCTAGTCTATTGATGCCTTACGATGCTGATAGATGATTGTTGTTTTATGCCTTTTGATCGGAAATTGCGTGGTGGCCGGGCCATTTCATCCCTCCGCAGTCTGGAACCAAGTACTGCGGGACGAGTGAAGGCGAAGTGACGAGCATCCCCAACATCCAGATTTGCCAAGCCTTCATTACTACGTAGAGGCCGGTCCTGCGCCCATAAATTTCCGGTGATTCATGTTTATTGATTTGCTTCTTATGGAACACTGATAGGAGCCGGGATGCAGCTTGGAAATGATGCGGTCACATGCTACTCATGATTGAACAATACGTAGCACAGAGCGGGTCGAGCGTATCGTTTTCTCACCTCTTTTACTGCTCCGTTCGGATAGTGATATGCAATGTTTGTGATGGAGTAACACCTGTAAGGCCATGTGCTCGGCGCTCGGGACGTGTACCAGAGGCTGGGAAACATCGCACACAAATATGGCAAGCCGGCGCTAGACAGCAGTATTGCATTTGTAGCGTATTCCGTAACGCTTGCTAGAAATTCCGAGAGGCTTCAACCATGTATCCCAGGCCCGCGCTGGGCGTCTTGGCTGGCGGCTTCCAGTGACCCGGGTAGCCTACTAAAACGTAGAAAGTGCACTGTAGCAATCTGTAAATGACCGGGCCATGCTCTGTAAGACCTTTTAGTTCATGGAAAATAGGCGGTGAATCTAGGACCTTCCCTTTGCTCGATACCGTTGTCTTGTTTGGAGCCTCTCGGGATTTTAGGAGATACAACATGTACAAATGTAGAGGCGAGGGCCCACACTCCACCAGTGAATTGCTACTTCGGCTGAACCATATGGAGCGCCTTATTTGTTCCCTCCGAACTCGAGAGGAGTTGATGGAGCGATGGGAGCAGGCGGGAGCAGCGGCGGGCATGGCGCAACCGGGGCAATGGCGAGGCAGCGACAGATAGATAGAGGATGGCCCAGTACTAACTAATGGATCAGCGCCGTCTCCTCTTTGGCGGCCCGCTGGCTTACATAGGATGAACATGACTTGGGCTGGGTTGGCTGGCAAGCTAGCTATCAGCATTCGTGGAGTAGTCGGACGCCTGATGATGATGGGGGGATGGGTGGAGGACGGATTGAGGATGGATGATGGTCTGTGGCCAGTCAAGTTTTGTGTGTCCAACCGCGTAATTGTGCATCTGTCGAGACTCGCGGGCAGCTGTTCGGTGCAACCCCAAAAGCGCCATAGCCA
Organism: Conoideocrella luteorostrata; assembly: GCA_032433595.1. Classification (NCBI taxonomy): domain Eukaryota; kingdom Fungi; phylum Ascomycota; class Sordariomycetes; order Hypocreales; family Clavicipitaceae; genus Conoideocrella; species Conoideocrella luteorostrata. The sequence goes on from JASWJB010000110.1 coordinate 61,235, forward strand.
TTGATTTGCACATCGACTCCATTTTCGGCCCTTCCCTGCCTAACATTGGTGGAGCTAGGAACTATGAGATCCCGGCATACAGGAAGGTGCGAGGACAGCAGAGGGCAAAGTGCAGAGCTGCACGGTAACCTGCAGCACTCGCACACCATTTGAAACAGAAACGGAACATTCCATACAAAATCCCCTGCGCATTGTGGCATTGTGGGAAGGAGCCACGGGGACAGTGCTTGGAGCAACAAGTGCACAAATATTGAACATGAAGGTACTCCGTACTCAACTTGGCAGCAATGTTTGAGCCACGCTGGGCCCCAATAAGGAAGGGAGTGCCGAGAACTCCGTGCAATGTCCAGTATAAAGTTATGCCCGAGTGGCCAACTGGACTAGATGGCTTGAGTGGGTGACCTCCATCAGAAGTCCCGAGCCGCATCGCGTCCGGCGCATGCTTCGGCCACTTGCCAAGTCTATTTATTGTACGGAGCATGTCTCTTACCACTTCATCTCTCGATCCAACCTCGTCACTTTTCGGGCTGCCATTGAACAACTCAGACACTCGCAGTTGTCGCAGTCCAACGACAAGCCCAACGTAACTACTTTGGCCACCCCCCCTTCCCCTCCCAGCGACATCGCGCGGCGAATCACTGCAAATCACTGACAAACTTTCGACCAGCCCTGTTTGTTGTCTGCCCACCTGGAGCGTCTTTGCGTAAAACGATGGACAGGGAGCAATCAGGTCGGCAGAGCAGCGACTAGGGCAGTGTCGTTTCGTGTCAAACTCCACTGCCCCTTGCTTCCTCCATTGGAACTGAACAGCAGAGAGAACGAGATCGCTAAAGAAGACAGCGACTAAGTTAAAGGGACAAGTGGATGACAACCCAAGCCCAAGCCCCAACCTTTTTTTAGGGGCTGTAGCATCTCGCCGCCATTTGCTCCCCCCCCGTCACCTCGTTCTCTATGAACACACCGACATACTAAACTCCTCCATATCTTCTGTCGGCTTGTCCATGTTCCTCAGTTATCACTCTTGTTTGCCTGGCACTCGAATTCGATGACCTGCGCCGGGCGGCGTGCGCATTCGTTCATCATCCTCAGCAGAGCCGATGGAACTTGGCTTAGACCCACTTCCAGCCACATCAACTTATAACTTCAGGCTGGGCCGATTAGGCAAGGCTGATATTCAGGCAGGGCATGCAAGGCGCCTTGTTGTGCAATTCATCATTTATTTATATCCATTCTAAGTTCCCCAACAACCGACATATATTGGCTGTTGTGACACCTTCAACGGCTTGTTGCCTAACATGGCTGACCCCTGCGGCTCTGTGGCAGAGCCGCAGCCGCCAACTGGCAAGTGGGATTTCTTTAGTAAACTCGTCAGCCGACCAGCGGGCGAGGAGATGGCTCTTATTCCAGATCCTGATCAAACGATTAATGAAAAAGTTGGAGATGATGAAACACCAAGGACGGTAGACTCGCCCATGGAGCCTTGTTCGCGCAAGGTCATAACAGGACTACCTCGGTCACAGACCTTTAAGAGACGCCTGTCCGAGCAAAGGTCGCATCTGGAACTTGTCCCCTCTACTGCGGATGAACGAAGAGCTGCCTCAGCTGACAGGAGAGGCACCGAAATGGACAAAGACGCCAGCACTACACCAGCTGACACTCGCCCGAGCGCCACCACACTGCATAGCCCGTCCGTTGATGGTTATGGCGCTGAGTCCGTACATTATTTCCCCGGTGATCAAGAGCACTACCATCTATCCAATCAAGCTGTGGAACATGCGCTATTCGATCCCACAAGTCGACATGATGATGGTCCACAGACGGATTCGTACTCGATTTTGGACGCTGTGTCTGTAACGGCTTCACAGCATGAAGCCATGATTGCTGACGAACTGGAAAGAAGGTGGATTCTCAATCTCAGCATGCACTTCCGAGACAGATCGAACCGTGAAAAGTTCTTCGTCACGTATCGACAAAAGGATCACCTCTGGAGACGCGTCACAATCTCTCTCGACTATCGAAATGCGCCGCCGAATTCTTTGGAGATGGACCTGACACACACCAACTTCCAAAGGGAAAAAAACGCCAAGATATACGAAGCAATTCGGGAAAGCTTAGCGGACATTGAATTTTATGACACAGTGACGAATCTGAAGCTCCAAACTGCTGAAGGGCGGCTACACGTGCATGTTGTCGAAGATGGAAATGTGAGTTTATTGTAATCGATGCGGTGGCTGTGCCGGGTTGGTACAAATGATGTGGCATAATATCTAACGAAATTTCGTGCAGGAAATCATCCAATACCCTTCGGTTAGTCAGATTCGGCATTTGGGCTGCAGACGCGTCCGTGAAAGTGAAATCAAGTTTGACTCACATATGTCTGGCTTTGTGTACAAAGTCAATGTCAAAGGCCAGACTCTAATTAAGAAGGAAATCCCCAGCCCTGACACGATTGACGAGTTTCTGTACGAAGTTAATGCGCTCAGTAGCCTGTGCTACTCCAGGAATGTTGTTGAACTGTATGGAGTTGTCGTTGACGTCTGGGATAAACATGTCAAAGGTCTTCTCATCAGCTATGCGGAACAAGGGGCTTTGATTGATATCATATACGACAATTGCAAAGAGCAAAACGTGGGAATACCTTGGGCTAAACGACAGCGATGGGCAAGACAAATCGTCCAAGGTCTTGCGGATGTGCACGAATCTGGCTTTGTTCAAGGGGACTTCACAATGTCCAATATTGTTGTCGATTCCGCCGGGGATGCAAAGATCATCGATATAAACAGGCGAGGATGTCCCGTAGGATGGGAGCCACCGGAAGCGACGGCACTTATCGAAGCACACCACCGAATTACAATGTACATTGGAGTGAAGTCTGACCTTTATCAACTTGGGATGGTCTTATGGGGGCTGGCTATGCTAGAAGACGAACCGGAAACTCATGGACGGCCGCTGATGCTAGGACCGGAGATCAACGTTCCTGACTGGTATCGCCAAATGACGGAAATTTGTCTCAACGCTGATCCAAGAATGAGGCTCCAGGCATCTGTGCTCCTCCATATGTTCCCTCATGATACTGATGGGCATACAAGGCCAATTATGTCTGTCGATGAAACACGTTCGCTGGATGACTTCAGCATTCATGACGCTGCTACCGGACAATCCTATGTCATCAGAACAGTGGAACCGTCCAGTGGGTGGCCGTCTTCGAGCAAAACATACGTTGAACCTAGCTCAGATATGTTCGAACCTTCCTTCCCTATGCGTGGCCGATCGCCTCCGAGTCCATTACCAAGTCACCTTGATGGGTCTGAGTCTCCGTATAAGCTATATAGTAGTACCTCTTGGGCAGCAAACAAAAGTGTCCGGCCATCTTACAGTGACGTGGCTGACGACGATGTCGCTCGAGATGACAACGTTGTTGGACTTGCGTTACGACCCGAAACGCCCCTTTCCTTGGGCAAAGACGATGTCGATTCTGCAGCATATATTCCCACTGATGTCAATCTCGAAGATATCAGCCCGAAGCGGGCGGCAGCTGCCTCGATGGAGAGAAAAATATCTCTTGGCGACGGATTGCAGATCCTTTCTACGCCGAAAATTTCTAGACAAGATACCGTTATCCGTTGTCCGTTGTCGGACGTTCAACCAGAGACAAAGTCCAATGGGCATAAAGCAGACAACCAGATTACATCCATGGTGGAAGGTAATACGACCATTCTCAATAACGACCGTGATACGCAGGACATCAAGGCCAACGATAGCGAACTGGATGGCGGTGTGCCTCTACAGTCGGACGCGGATCTTGACGCTCTCGGCATGTCACAGTCGAATGATGTACACAAAACTTCATCCCAGGATGAGAAGCCGGACAACGGCAATGAATTCAATCACACCGACAATTTCTACGAAGGGGTGATGCCAGGTGACAGTGCAGAGAATATGAAAGCAACCTCAGCAACAACACCCAACTTCTCTTCTCGGTTATATGAAAACGAAAACGGGACAGCCAAAGCAGAGGCAACATACCTAAGAGACTCGATAAGCATGCTCAGCTTGGAGGCACACCCAAAAGAAATGGAAAATCTGAACTGAGTCAACCCTCTCTGCGCCAACAGTCACTCCCTATATCTCTGACTGGAATCGGCGCCGGTCTCCTCTTTGATGATGATTTAAAGATGAACGACAAACATACTATTGACGATGATTTCAACCAATTAACACGACCAGCTACCGTGCCAACACTGACGGTTACGACAGATTCATAAAGATGAAGAACACGATAAGAATAAAGAAAACAGCATTGTGTGTATGAGTTTTTTCTTCTTTTCTTTTTTTACTTTCCAAGTTTTTTGTTTAGCATTTCTGTAAAGTTTAGATTACATATGGGCGACTGGAGTTATATGAGGCAGGATATGAACATGCATAACGTGATAGGAAATGGGTTCATGAGATCACGACGTAACCTACTTGCATGAGAAGTATACGTATTGCGTTCGTATATTTCCATCTGAAGGGAAATTTATGGACATTAGGAGTTCCCCTATGATGTGAGCTGGCTTTGGGCCATGAGTATGTAGCATAATTAAAGAAACTCTTCCCAGGTCAAATCTTGCTCGCACTGGATAATATTTGAACAATGATATTCCTGCCTTGTTGAGAATATCTTCGCTGGTATGGGCCTAATTTTTCAGCCCTAGTCCTAACTTGCGTCGATAAGCCTTAAGTCGTGTCTTTTTCGGCCTCTTGGCCAGAGTAGTTTGTACATATGACTTTAACATATCCCTGCGTTGGTCTTTGTACAAATACGTATTCAGTGCTATAGCTTTCTGTCTGTAAACTAACTAGTATCTTACTTAGCTATAATGCTACTAGAATCACATTAGCTGCCATACTAATCAAGTTACGAAGTGTGCCATACCTGTCGGATCCTGGTCTTGATTGCGCAAAGACAGTGGATGTGTTACTTGCTCCAGATAAATTGTAAATTGCGGCAATGCATAAGGCTCAGACTTCCATAGGGTATGAGCGTCAAGGCTAATTTACGTTCCAGACTTTCCACAATGAAGAGGCACGCGATGTTGTCGGTTGGCTGACCGAAAAATCCGTGACTACTGGCGAATTGTGTGTCGTCACGTCCTCATATACCGTCTACAACGTGCCTGCAGCCACTCGCGCGCATCTGGTTTGCGCTCTTGCATAATCGGATCGGTAATTCGCATTGTGAGTGCCACCGACTTTTGTCCCCATCTTTCGAGCAACGTAGCTGGTCTGTATACGAGACTGACCGTCGATCCCCGGATGGCCACAGCCTCATTACCGCTCTCTATTATTTTACCACTGCGGAAGGATCATCGTCAATTTGGTAGAGCCGCCTAATAAGGCAGCTCAAGCCATCCAAGTCCGGCTCACCTTCCTAAGCTGAGCAGCATACAGGCTTAGGTGTTAAACGCTATAGAAACGATTGCTGACGCAGCCGAGCATAATACGATATGCGGAAACAAATATAGAGCATGTGGTTTCGAAGGAAAAATTGCTGATCAGCCAGTCTCTCAGAACGCCGCCACATTCATTTGACACGCCAAATTATGTGGGAAAGGTCTTTTGCCGGGGCTCCTAGATCCTGTGCGACCAATCCCTTTGATGTTGTGTATGGTTGATGTCCGCTAGTTCTTCTGTTTCTCACCAGCTACCCTGAATTGAAGAAAAAACCCCACAGTTCCTTGTTTCTACTTTGATCAAAGACACTTAGATTCTCACTTTGTGACGTCGTCGCATTCCAACCCAGGGAGGTGAATGTGTGATCAAATGGTTTGACAGACAACAGCATGACTTTCCACAGTAAAAATAGGATATTCTGGTGATAGCCTTACCGTCGGCCACTTCTAGGACAGACTAGTTACTGCGAGGGCCGTTTTAATCCGTTACCAGCCCGGCCACCCCATGCATGCACACCAAGACGCCGTTGCCCACCGCCCAGAGCCATGTAACATTGACCTCGCTCCCATATGCAGTTTTGGTCACATTTGACGTCAGCACTCGAGATCTGCACTCGTAGGCAACCGTGTAGCTCAACTTTTTGTTTCTTCTTTCCTCTCGTGTTCGTGTGTTGTAGAAAATTGATGCGTTTATGCTGTCATGGCTAGGCGTACCTCTCTCTGCCTTGATAAAATGATAGTTCATGAGGTGACAGGAGTGACGCTTCTTGCCATAACCACAATTACCTTCTTTCGCAATGCTTTGATGTATTTACATGATCTGCGTATGTCGTTCGTCGCTCCGATAATGCAAGCAAGTGGGTAGTGTGCCGTGCCCTTCTTTGCCCTTTGCCATGGCTACCATCCGTAACAAACCGCACCAATGAGCAACGAGTGCTCGCCGCAAAGCGGACTTGACGTTTTAAAAGCTTTATATGTGTTAAAATTATAACCATCGCACACGCATTACACATGATGTAATACATTAATATCGCCAAAGTAGCTCTACACCAATGTTATGGCATTCAATAACTTCATATAATAAGTACTAATATAAATGAGGTTATATATGGAGGCACCTTTTCTGTCTTGGGCGTAGTTGCTGCTGCGCTTTCAAAAATCCTCGCTACGCGTTTATATACTCGACTTGATCGGCCATATCCTTCCTTGACCGTTAATTCTTCGATGGCGGTGGGGCAGGCCGACCACTGGGAGACCTCAACTTGTTCTGGGCAGAGAAGATTGAAGCGTTGCTGGTTGATGCCGGCCACAGAAGTACAGGCCGGGGTCTTCAACTCCTTTCTCACATTCCTGTGAGGCATTCTTCAGTAGGCAGATGTATTGATACCACAAAATTCAATAGTTCAGCCATGCCGTCCGAACCGAGACCGCCCCGATTGCGCATTTCGTGTGTCAACTGCACAGCGGCAAAGGTTAGCAATATTCCCGACGTTCAAGGTTTCTATCAGACACACCTAACTACTCCACACTAAGTAAACTCCACTGACTTGTTCGTAGGTCAAGTGCTCTGGGGAAAAGACAGGTTGTATGCGCTGCTCGAAACACAGCTTGGAATGCACCTATCTTGAATCCAAAGCAGGGCGAGTTCCGCGCGTTCGCAGAAAACAGCAAACGATCACCGAGCTGCCTCATGATTCGAACGAATTTTTCTCTTCGCCATATGTTGATCCGATAGAGATACCCGAACTCAACGATGTGGGTAAGGTCGGGGCCCCGTTCTCCATATCAGCAGCAACCACTTTGTCTGAGATATCAACGAATGACCAAAGCGGCGAAACGGCGGACATAGGCGTTACGACTGGCCATTCAAACATGTTGAACTATTATTCTTATCCAACACCATTGGGATCATCGCGGTCCTCACTGAGCCATATATTCATGTCACAAGGCGAGCGTGAGACACCCGATGTGGTCTTTCCCAACAGTCAACGGGACATGTGCGACGCAGAAACGAACCTGGAAATGCCTTTATTTACCATGGAGCGCGCCGAAAATGAGAATAGCGCCTCCAACATGGCTGCAGACGGACTGACGGAGCCCCAGGCATTCCTTACCGAGCATCAACTCCTTGGTCTCTCGGCTTCATCTTCGCAGAACACAACGGTTGAAAAGTGCCGCGATGAGCAATGCGTGCTAACGATGACTCGCATAATCAGCGCCTTGGAAGCCTCGTTATCACACAAGGCTCTGGCGGTAGAAGTTGTTTTGGAGATCGTCTCGACAGCTAGGATAGGACTTGACGGGCTGATTGACATACAACAACAACAGCACGCCCAAATATCCAGATTTGTGGTTTTATTCGGTGTAGTCCTGCACCAGATATCCAATCTTATCGAGATGAGCATCGAAACGCTTGGGATTCATACAGGCAACAAGAGTTTTACTACACCATGCCCATCTCCTCAAGTTGACACCAGAACGCCCAGCGCCATACTTGATCAGCTGAACACCATCAATGTGCTCATTTCGAACTACAAGTCCGAGGCACGCTCTCGACTGAAGGACGACCACCGGGCCATCTACGTTCAGCGAATATCGGAGGAACTTGAGTGCAATGTCCAGATGGCGTCACGGGTGATGAAGTTGGCCGACAGAGTGACGAGCCACAGACAAAGCAGTGAGCTGCTATTGCTTTGGAAATCAAGCTGTCGAAAGTTTTTGGAAACAAGTAATGCGCAGCTGCGGGAGTTGCAGCGACGCTTGTAACTTTGAATTCATCAAGTCGCGTTTTTGATCACTATTAGAAAGACTAGATGTAGAAAAGTCGATTCCATCTGTGGCCTTCTCATTCCGCACTTTCTGTCGTAAGAGTCGTGTCGTGCGATGAATGAGCTGGTGAGGCAAACATCGGGAGAACGCCGCTTGCCTCTGGGCAAAGACCTTGGCTCGTTCTGGTACTGCCGATGCAAACTTGGACCAGCCAGGCTGGTTATGTGTACCACGTTTGGGTGCTGAATTTTCCACTGACTTGGCTCCCGCAACGAGCCAGCCTTCTGCTCCACGGATATCAATATACGATACGGAGCACCCAGTCCGTACCCAGCAGCAATTCCGAGCCACCGCTCAGCACCATTTAGCCATCGTCGTTGGTTCGGAACTATTGGAGATCCACCGTATTTCCTGAGCTAAGTCGCCGATTTTTTTCCGGCCAGGCAGGATGCTTGACTGGCACGGAGGGGCTACGGGAGTCGCCCGCAAGGCCTGTCCTCTCGGCCCGCCATCAACCCAGCTAGGATTTAAGATGCCGAAGCGGCTGGTCGACGGGGCAGATATGGTTAGGTCTAGTTTCCGTGTCCCATCGGCTTGTGCCCGAGACATTAGCGTTGCTTGGTTGCGTCACTGTGTGGCATTGAGATGAGTGAAGGAAGGTGCGGTGGGTGTCCCTTCCGTCGCCTCGTACTGGTGATTTCTAAGCAACGAAACGAGAGCCTGATAAACAATCATCACCCAGGGATGTCTTCATTTTGGCTCCTGGCTCCTTTGAAGAGCCTAGTGATAGGAACAACCTTTCAAGCGTTGTCGACCTTTCGAAATGTCGCAGACACTTCCACCTAGCGGCAATGGCGCTGCTACCCATGGCCAATTGGATAGAGATGCGGAAAAGAGAGGCGATGCTGCACAAGTGTTGGACGACGGTCGTTCGCAGGAGACAGCTCCGATGACATCTCGTTCAACGTTGAGAGACAAGATGAATAAGCCCGTGAGCTTTCACCTGGCTTTTCTATCACTCCTCATCATGGTATTCATCGTCTCGGTCGATGCTACAGCTTTGGCTGTAGCTCTACCTGTAAGTCCGAAAGCAGAACCATGTTTTTGCACTCCAAAATAGTCAATCAATCAATACTGTGAACAGAATTGACGTTGTACATGAAACAAAAGGAAATAACGAAGGAGCTCAGAGCCACCACTCTAGAAGCTTTCTGGGCGAATATAGCATTTATGCTCGTTGTCACTATTGTCCAACCCATCTACACTAGCCTTTCCGACATCTTCGGCCGCAAGTCTCCCCTATACGCCTCGTTCTTTTTGTTTGCCCTTGGATCAATTGTCTTTGCCGTCGCCAAGTCTCTGTCCATTGTTATTCTTGGCCGCGCTCTACAGGGTCTGGGTTGTGGTGGCATTGACGTGTTGAACGAAATCATCGTGGCCGACATCACCACATTAAAGGAACGTGCTTTTTACATCGGTCTCCTGTCAATTCCCATGGCGTTTGGTACCGTCTTAGGACCGATCCTTGGTGCTCTTTTCAGCGACTACGTCACCTGGCGATGGATCGGTTGGATCAATCTCCCCCTAGTCGGTATTTGTCTGCCCTTGACTATTTTCTTCCTGCGTCTGAACCCCATGCCGGATACGTTCATGACTCAGCTTAGCAGAGTGGACTGGACTGGTATGGCGGCCTTCACCACAGGTGCCGTCACCTTCGCGTTGCCTCTGTCCTGGGCCGGCGCCATGTACCCCTGGAGCTCATGGAGGACAATCCTGCCTTTGTGTATTGGCGCGATTGTTCTCGCCGTCTTTGCTTGGTACGAGTCCAAGGCTGTGGAGCCTATGTTTCCGCATCGCATTTTCCGAAATCGTACTGCGGCTGCAACACTCATCGGAAGTTTCATTCACGGCATGATGCTGTACACACTGATCGCTTATGTGCCGCTGTTTTTCCAAGCAGTATACCTCGAAACCCCTCTCGATTCGGCCATTTCCATGATACCATTCTTCGCCGTTCTAATGGCATTCACAGGCATAGCAGCAATGGTGGTCGACTGGACTCGTCGCTATGTCTGGTCAATCTGGCTTGGGTGGGCTCTCACAGCTGTTGGTGTTGGGATTTTCAACCTGTGGGACCTTGACAAGAGCACTGCCAAGAACGCCGGTTTCCAGGTCATCGCCGCAATCGGCATTGGATCATTATTTACAGTCCTGCCAATACCAATGCAGGCGAGTGCGGAGCGGCACGAGGACCAAGGTCTTGCCGTCGGTATCCTCGTCGCCTTTCGCCTATTTGGCGCTCTCTTAGGTCTTGCCATTGCTTCTTCAGCATTCAACAGTCAATTCAGTGACGCCCTCTCTTCTTTTGGGGGGCCACAAGGGTTACCTGTACTGCAGAGCGACGCATTGGGATTTATAACTACTTTGCGTACCGTACACCTTGCTCCTGATGTCTTGCGCAATGTGCGGCAAGCGTACGTTCAGGCATTCCATGCAGTGTTCAATGTACTTGCTGGTTTCGCCGGCTTTGGATTCTTCACATCACTTCTCACACGGGAATTAACGATCGAGTCGGAGGAGAAGGGTCGACAAGCTTTCGAGTCATAGATTCATTGCGGCCGTCATTCATTTGTTGCATTTTGTTGTGTAGAAAGAGTGAGTGACAGAGGGATACATGTGCATAGACTGTGCGAGTTACATCCTCCTCGATCGCACAAGGTGAGAACGTGGTGTTATATAAAGACACAACGCATTAGAAAAGCCAATAAAATATTCTTCACATGAACGGGCATGTATATTTTTTGATGCTGCGTATGACTGATAGTCAGATAACCGTCTCCGAATTTATTCATGAACTGGTGCTGTCATTGACAGTTTGCCCGTGGTGCATCAGTCATTGTACTGTCTGTCGAGGTTGTTACGGGTCGTGGTCATCATGCCTCACTGATATCCTGGTAACTCCGGATCATACAGCAATAGAACAAGCCAAATTGAGCCATAATCGCATGCATAGGTCCCCAGAGTCTTGGATCACCGTCACACACCGTACCTCACAAGGAGACACCTGCAATATCTGCGAAGGTTTTCATACTATTTATTGCGCACACTCTGTCCAACTGTTCGATTGGAGTTTTCTTTAAATAAATGAATGAATTAAAATGAATGAATGAATGTAGGAGAAGAAATTCTAGCGGACGCCATCCGATTTCTGTGACCTCCGCCCAGCAATAACCTGTCTTGCAGCGGCTGGAAGCTTCGACTTTTCCCCTGCTTCTTCAATATCCAACATCTCTTGCGCCCACTCACACGTGGCGCTGACGAGCTTGTCGATATCTTCTTCGTTGTTATGTGCATGAAAGACGATTCGAAGTCGGTTCATGCCGCGCGGAACAGCGGGATAGTCGATTGGGAAACAATTAATTCCTGCCAATTGAAGGTGCCAGCATAGGTATGCAGTGTATCGCTGCCGTGTCATGAAGGGAATCACGTGTGTGACGAAAGCCTTGTCTTCCCAGTCTTGCATGTTTGGCACTTGCAATATACCTTCATCATTGGCTTCTTCCCAAATGGGGTTAGCTTCAAGCGTGCGGAAGAAGTATTTGACTAATTGCTGGATTCTGTCTTGGAGCTTTAGATAAAACGAGTAATTCGTTAGTACGTTTATTCACGGCACAACTTCAGATCTCCTTCTGCGGCCTCAGGATTCTAACATTGGCCAAGTGGAGTAAATACTGATGCCAGGCTGGAAGGAAACCTACAGGTTGTGTTTGATTCGTCATCATAAGCTTGTAGCCGGCACGAATGGCAGCCACCATTGGGAATGACGGAGCCGTCGAGTAAATGAAGCCGCGTGCAAAATTAATCAGAGTGTCGCGAACTGGTGACTCGCAAACGACGGCAGCTGCCCGAGTAGATCGGAAGACCCTAAGTTAATACAGCTCACTATCATGATTCTGAAAACGTGACCTGTGGACTCACCCCCAGTGCAAGCCAGTGCTTTCCCATAGGTATGCATCCTAATAGCAATTTTATCCTGCATGCCAACTTGGTGGACTAACCCACGGCCCTGCTTGCCGAAGACGCCAGTGGTATGAGCCTCGTCGACGAAAAATTGGGCGTTTCCCTCGGGAAAAACCTCCTCAGCCACCTTCACAAGCTCTTGAAGTGGTGCAACATCGCCATCCATGCTGTACGTCGACTCCAGGGCGATGATCACAGATGAATTCCCCTGCTTGATCTGAGACTGCGAATTGCGTACATCAGCGAGAACTTCGCGAAAGTTATCGACGTCGTTGTGCTTGAATGACCGCTTGCAGAGAGCCATGCTTCCTTGCATTCCTTCATGCATACTGGCATGCACAAGTTCGTCGTATATGATGGCATCGCCAGGACGTGGGACAGCCAGCATGATGGCAACGTTTGCTTCGAACCCCGAGTGGAAAAGCAGAGCCGTTTCTGTTCCATGGAAGGCAGCAATCTCACGTTCCGCCTCGTCGGTGTATGGGTTGTTTCCATTTAGCAAGCGACTACCTCCGGCGCCGAGCTTGAAGTCAGGATGTGCTGCCAACTCGTCCAAGAACGGTTGTCGAATCATTCCACTGTGCGTCAGACCAAGGAAGTCAAGTGTCGAGAAGTCGATGCTGTCGGGGGACGGCTCGTTGTGCCGTACATGAAAGGTTATATTTTCGGCGCGCCGCGTATCAAGCCTCTCTTCTAGATTGCGGTAAAACACGGACCGGCCTCCCATACCAGGCGCTTTGAGCTTGTTTTCCGGAAACCATTCTGCAAGTGTAGTTGCACCAACCATTTTGTTGAGTCGAAGCGGCGGCGAGGCTGAGTGAAACTTTGGAGTGTATTGTCCCTTGTTCCAAGGCGTCTAGCCCCTTTGTATGTGGATGAGCTGCAGCCACCGCTATTTGAATAGTTTCAATACGACCTCCTACTTCAAAATTTGACGGCTATATGTTAGAAACATCGCTCGTGGCCTAAAATACCTGGTCATTCTTCATCGATTGTGCGCTTAGAATGATCGACGGCAAAGCCTGTAGCGGAAGGCAATTCAGAAAGATGCATGCGTCTCGGTATGCGAGCTCGAGTTTCGCTATTCGGTAACTTGAATCAGTTCCCAGCTGCATCATCCTGAACTGCGGCTGCCCGGAATCTTCCAGTTGTGACGTTCGGTGTTTAAACGCCCGCTGCGGGAGGATCGGAATCTTCGCGATGACTGCCGGACCCCTATCGGCACAATGTTGCCGAGACTCACACCACACCTTGGCTCATGATGCGCTGTTCTTGCGAAAACCTGCAAAAGCATCCTTCCTGAAGGCATAAGAAAAACTCGTTAGTGTCCGTATCTGCATAGTCACAGTGCAATACTCGAACCATTCGGTCTATTACGGTTACGTGGAGAAAATCATTTCCGAGGAGGTCATATGGATGAGGTACCTATACCAACCAGCCTGAGCGGAAGTCGTCGATCCATTCTACTGGAGTTGCTTGTATCGAGAAAGAGCGGAATTCCGTCACTGATGGTTAAGCATGAGTAATTGAAAAGAACGTTTGTTCGCAAGGTGCACCCTTAAAGTCCGTTTCCATCCGCCTTGATCCCGTCTGTTCTCAAGATCCTCCATTGATTGACGTATAAACATTTGACGTCAAAATGCAGCCTTCCGTCCTACTGAATGCGGCGGAACATGACACTTCCCGCACCTCTCTTTACACGAACAACCTCAGTGGGCATGTTATGCAAGGACTTGAGACTCCCGACTGCCATAGCGTCCATAATGGCAGTACAAATGGCAGCACGAATGGGACCTCGGAGGAACGCAATAGATTCAACGGGGACGAGATATATCACAATGGGATATACCATAAACCTGAAAAGACTAACTCGGACCCTATTGTGATATGTGGTATGGCCTGTAGGTTACCTGGCGGTATTGGCTCGCCGGAAGAGCTTTGGAAGTACCTGATGGACAAGCAAGACGCAAGGTCTCAAGTTCCTGGGAGTAGGTATAACACCACTTCATTCTCTTCATCCGTGGGGAAGCCTGGCACCACGAACACAGACTACGGCTACTTTCTCTCTCATGACTTGCGATCATTCGATGCCTCTCGCTTCCATATGTCGGTGAAAGAGGTAGAACGTTGCGATCCTCAGCAGCGTCTCATGCTTCAAGTTTCCCAAGAGTGCATTGATGATGCCGGCGAAACAACCACGGCGGGTCGACGAGTCGGCGTCTACGTCGGTGACATGCAACGTGGCTGGGCCGATGCGTACGGAAAAGAGACGCAAAATTATGGTACTTATCACCTCCTAGGACTGGATGACTTTGCGTTATCCAACCGCGTTTCATATGAGCTGAACCTAAAAGGGCCAAGGTGAGTGATCGATGCCACTGTCTGAGAGAGAGAGAGAGAGAGAGAGAGAGAGAGAGAGAGAGATGGAGAGAGGGAACTGTGTGGAACGGACGAATGCTGATCATTTTATCACGAAATTAAAGCGTAACCGTTCGCGCTGCATGTGCCTCATCCCTTTGTGCTCTGAGTGACGCTTGCAAGGCCATATCATCGGGCGAATGCGAGAGTGCTATCGTCGGCGGTGCGAGCATCATCCTTGGACCTGACACAACGATTCAGGTTGGCGAACAGGGTGCTCTTTCTCCAGATGGGTCTTGCAAGTCTTTCTCGGCGAAGGCTAATGGCTATGCTCGTGCTGAGGCTGTCAGTGCCATTTATATAAAACCTCTGAGTGCTGCATTTCGGGACGGCAACCCTGTCCGTGCTGTCATTCGCGCTGCTGCATCAAATCACAACGGACGCAATGGCAGTATCACGGCTCCGAACATAACCGCACAGCAAGATCTGATAAGGAGGACGTACGAACTAGCCGAGATAACAAGTTTCTCCGATACACCTTTTGTCGAATGTCACGGAACCGGGACACCCGTTGGAGACCGGGCAGAGGCCGAGGCAGTAGGCTCTATTCTGGGAGGACACGGCGTCAAAGTGTATATAGGCTCGGTTAAGCCAAATTTGGGCCATTCGGAAGGTGCCTCGGGGCTGACATCGCTTATTAAAGCCGTGCTGGCGCTAGAACACAAAACGGTTCCTCCCAACATCAAGTTTGATACTCCAAATCCCGATATTCAGTTCGAGAAGTACAACCTTACCGTTCCTACCGAGCCCGTACCTTGGCCAACGGGCCGCCAGGAGCGAGTGAGCGTCAATAATTTTGGCATAGGCGGTGTTAACGCCCACGTTATCATTGACTCAGCCAAGTCATTCCATGTACATCAGGAGCTTGAGAGTGCAGGCGACCACCCACAACTTCTTGTGTACTCAGCTGCTACCCGCGCATCCGTCGAAATGATGGGAATCGAGTTGACGAAATATGTTGCTAGGAATCCTGATAGGATCGAGGACGTGGCATTTACACTCGCCAACAGAAGGGAGCATCTACCTCATCGAGCGTTCTTGGTTGCAAGCCGAGAAAAACCTGGAACCCCTGTTGTATCCTCAGAGCCTAAGACGAAGCCGGGAGATGAGCCGAAAATTATCATGGTCTTCACAGGCCAGGGCGCTCAATGGCCGCAAATGGGACGAGATCTCATTAAGTCAAGCAAAGCATTCAAAGCTAGCATAAAGTCCATGGATTCGTACTTACAGAAGCACTTTCCTGACCGGTCAAAATGGAGTATTGAGGGCGAATTGAGAAAGTCTGCAAAGTCAAGTCGAGTAGCCGTCGCTGAATTCTCACAGCCCCTATGTATTGCAATCCAGGTCGCTCTTGTCGACACCCTCAGAGAAGCCGGTATCAAGCCAGCGGCTACTGTCGGGCATTCCTCAGGTGAAATTGCCGGAGCGTATGCTGGCGGTGCCTTGTCCAGGGAAGAAGCAATCATTGCTGCCTATCACCGCGGTGCTGTCGCGGCATCGCAAACCAAGCCTGGTGCTATGGCAGCCATCGGCCTTGGCCGGAAAGATGTTGAGGAGTTCCTCGTTCCAGGCGTTTGTATTGCATGCGAAAATTCTCCACGAAGCGTAACTATCTCAGGTGACGCTGAGGAAGTGGTTCAAGTTGTTGAAAGCATCTCGAAAGCCAATCCAGACGCTCTAGCTCGCCAGCTGAAGGTGAACAAGGCATACCACTCATATCATATGGCCGAGGTCAGCTCGACATATTTCGATCTTGTTGGCCCACAAATGACTGGCAAGTCTTCAAAAATTCCTTTCTTCTCATCCGTGAAAGGAAGACTTTTGGGGAGCGAGGAAGTCCTCGGCCCTGCTTACTGGCAGCAGAATCTCGAGTCCCCAGTCCTGTTCAAGGATGCTGTGTGTAAAATGGCCGAGCACTCTATTTCTAAGAATGCAATTTTCTTAGAAATCGGACCACATTCTGCTCTCTCTGGACCACTTCGCCAAACCCTTACAGAAATGGGCGATGGTGCGTCCCAGATGCCCTACGTTGCAGCGATGCTACGAGGGCAATCTAGCACAGAGTCGCTACTGGCGGCCATAGGTAAACTGTACGTTTTGAGAGCCTCAGTCAACTTTAAGGCACTCTATCCGCAAGGGCATACACTTCCAAATCTTCCTGCTTACCCTTGGGACAATTCTAAAGTATACTGGCACGAGACTCGCGTAATGCGAGAGTGGCGGGAGCGGCGGTTCAAGCATCATGATCTTCTTGGACTTCGGACTCTCGAGTCAACAGATCAACAACCTATCTGGCGAAACATGTTCCACCTCGATAGCGTACCTTGGATAAGGGACCACGGTATCAATGATGATATTGTCTATCCTTTTGCTGCGTACATTGCCATGGCAGGGGAAGCCATAAGACAGGTTACGGGAGTAGAGCAAGGGTTCAGACTACGTCAAGCTACTGCCACGACTGCTTTGGTTGTGTCAGAGGATCGACCTGTCGAGATAATTACCAGCTTCCGACAGGCTGATTTCAATGCCGACTGGTGGGACTTTACTATAGCCTCACACAATGGACACAGTTGGGTTCAGCACTTCACCGGTGAAGCGACCGCACTCGATAAGCCTCTAGGACCGGCAAAGAGTGTACCAGAGCTTACACGTAAAGTTAATGCAACGGGGTGGTACAAAGCTATTAGCCGAACTGGATTTGATTTTGGCCCAACCTTCCGTTGCATCGAAAACTTGAAATGTGCAACTATGCAACCTGCCAAGGCCACAGCAAGCATCAGAAACACGTCGTTCATAAAGGAGGATTCAAGTTACCATATACATCCCACAGCGATCGATAACGTATTCCAGCTTCAGCCTGTAGCATCCCTTTTAGGCCAGAGCTGGAAACTCGGTCTGAACATCATAACCAGTATCCAGGACTTAAGCATCTTGCGATGTAGCGCAAACTTCGACGCCTACGGAGAGGCTATTCTAGCCGGTAACGGGTCGATAGTTGGAAGTGGCGAAGGGAGTTGGAACGGAGAGACCATTATGCGCGTGTCGAATACGAGCATCAATATCCTTCAACAAATGGAAACAGCAGATACTCACGCTGCAGCCCAGCAGGTTTGGGGCCCTCATATTGATTTCACAGATATCAGCCAACTTTTGGACCATTCTACGCATTGCCAGGATATTGACGCGACGGCCTTGATTGAGGTTACTGATATCGCCATACTCTATACCCACCAGATTATATCAGATTGTGAGACCAACTCAGGACACATGGACAAATACCGATCATGGATCCACAAACAAGTATCAAAGAATCCACATCAAGGATATGAAGCAAGTGGTCCTGTGCTCAGCCGAGATGGGTTACTTGAAGACATGAAAACCAAAGTTCATAGCCTTGCCGGCTCCTCAGTCGCTGATATCGCGAATACTGTTGCTATAGTTGCAGCGTCAATGGAGGACCTCGTCAAGGCCGAATGCGACCCATTCCATGTGCTTGGGACTGGAGGTATGCTTGCCAAGATGGCTGCCTACATGAATGAGTTTGAACAGTCGCGCTTCCTTCAAACATTCGCACATACCAAGCCTGACCTCAGAATCCTGCAACTCGGATCCAAGACCATCTCTGAGACCAATACTGTACTCCAAGCTCTGCAGGGGCGCTATTCGAGGTACACAATAGTCGATTCCAGCAGAGACCTGATTTCCGCGGTTAAAGACCAATTCCAAGATCAGCCGAATATGGAGTTTGCCGTCCTAGATATTGACAAAGACATGGATGCAGCTGGATTTGTGAACAATGGTATTGATCGTCAGTACCATCTTATTATCGCGACCAATTCTCTGGGTCAGGCTCATGACATACACCGTGGCCTGAAGAACATCTGGTCAATCCTTCATCCGAGTGGACGACTATTAATGCAAGAACGTGCCGCTTCCGTAACTTCCAGGTGGATCGATTTTATCATGGGAATTTTTCCTACGTGGCCCAGCTCTTTTTTGTATGACGATCGTCCCGAAGCTCAAACTCTCCTCGATTCCAGCCGATGGAAGGCGGCTCTGGATGAATCTGGTTTTCAAATACTGGATTCCATCACGCCTGCGCACAGTTCTCCATTGCATCTCAACGATGTTATTCTTGCACGACCTAGGGTCTCTGGTAATAGCAGGCCGATCACGAAGAAGGTTGCTATTCTCACAGCAGACGCCAAGTTGGACAACAATGTCGCAGCCAACGACATGAATTCCCAGCTCTCTAGCAGAGGCTATGAAGTTTCCTTCATCACGCTTAACAATAAACCTCCTATCGATCAGGACATTATTGCTCTTCTGGATTATAGTGCCCCATTTTTGGCAGACATGTCTCAAGAGACATATGAGCTCCTCAACCAATTCGTAGCTAATTTGGGTAACTCGGGACTTTTTTGGGTAACCGGACTCTCTTCATATCAAGTGGCCGATCCACAGTATGCAACAGTCATCGGTCTCGCTCGGGTTCTTCGCAATGAACTAGACGTAGACTTTGCAGTCTGCCAAACTGCAACTGATTTTGGTAGCGAAAAAGTTGTACGAGTGTTCGAACACTTCCTCTCACGCGGCTTGGACGGCGGCGCTCTGACGGAGAAGGACACTACGCCAGAAATGGAGTACGCTATATACGATGGTGTTGTAAATGTTGGGCGGTATTACCCATTTAAGCTTTCAGATGCTCAACATGTTATTGAGCGGAGTGACAGGGCGGTTTTGACTACTCGTCATTTGGGCCATTTGGGTGATCTTGTCTGGCAGAGCTGTAATGTGAAGAGCCCTCAAGACGACGAAGTCGAGATTGAGGTACATGCCGCCGGTCTTAATGACAGGGTGAGATGAACCTGTTGATGCTTTTGTGTATATCTAGTTGCAGGTGGATCTGGAAATCTGATGTACTGACATTCATGACCCAGGACGTCGCGGAAGCGCTCGGAACGAAACACCAACTAAACAAGCCTACATTCGGCTTTGAGGCTGCCGGTGTTGTTCGACGCATTGGAACCCGAGTGTCAAATGTCCAAGTGGGAGACCGAGTTGCCGTGCTTGGCGCAGGGTGTCAATCTACCATCACCCAGCAGTCAGAACGACTGGTTACGAGTATACCTCCAACACTAAGCTTCACTGATGCCGCTAGCATGCCCGTTGCCTTTGTGACTGCTTTACACGCACTCTTTGATCTTGCTAGACTGGAGAGCGGCCAGTCTGTCCTTATCCATGGCGTATCTAGCAGCGTGGGCATGGCTGCTCTACAAATAGCTGACATGGCTGGCACAGAGATCTTTGTGACTGTACAAGCAGATGATGATGATGTTCCCGAGGGGCTAGAGAATCTTCTCAACGCCTCTCGATTACCGAGCAGTAGAATCTACAAAGCAGAAGACTCATCGTTCACAACAGAGATTCTCCGCGAGACCAACGGATTAGGTGTCAACGTGATCATTGCAGCAGCAGAAGGAGCACTTTCTGGTGAGATTGGACAAACAGCATGGGAATGTCTTGACGAATGCGGGACCATTGTTGTCGTCACTAGTCATGGAGATGGTGCACGATCACACTACAAATCAAGCGATAGAAGCGGTCGTGCTCTTCTTACTGTGGACATTGGTCGCCTTTGCAATGGACGACCGGCTGTGATGTCTCGCCATCTGCAGACCATGGTAAAGCTGTATCGCGAAGGTTGGATTGCACCAATTCGGCCAATAAAGGTCTTTCCCGCTTCGCAGATTAGACAAGCTTTCGAGTGTGTTCAATGCCACACACGCAATGGCAATGTAAAAGTGGTAGTAGACATGAAACCCGAGGCAATAAGGACTGCTACCGATAGCGGCAAAGCTGAAGCTGCTGCCACTCCGCAAGCCATGACCATTGTGGCACGCAAACAAGATGTCTCATTCAACAGTCGAGGATCCTACATTTTGGCTGGAGGATTCGGCGGTCTTGGTCGTCAGGTCGCTGTATGGCTTGCCGAGCATGGCGCAGGAAATATCGTTTTCTTTTCCCGGAGTGCTGGAACGACATCGAGCCACCAGGAGCTCGTAAACGAACTAGAGTCGATGGGTGTTATTGTTCAGGCTGTGAAAGGCGATGTGACCTCTCTGGATGATGTCTCTCGGGCGGTGCACAGTGCAACGTATCCAGTCAAGGGTGTCTTCCAAATGTCCATGGTCCTGCGAGATTGTTCTTGGTCCTCCATGACATACAACGACTGGGCGGCAGCAATAGAGCCAAAAGTTCGAGGAACATGGAACTTGCATCGTGCAACCCGGGAAGCCGGAGCTCAAGCGCGGCTCGACTTTTTCGTCATGTTCAGCTCCATCGCAACCGTGGTGGGCGTTCCAGGTCAGAGTAATTACGCAGCCGCCAACGCCTTCCTCGATGCCTTCTCTCAATACCGCCTTGGTCTCGGCTTACCCGCATCTACTGTCAACGTTGGTGTTGTCGAGGATGTCGGCGTAATTGCTCGAGATTCGACCCTCCTCGGCAATGTCAAGGCGATGGGGTTCCTCACGGTTCAGGGCTCCGACGTCGTCGATGCTCTATCCATTGCCGTCAGAAAAGCGAGCACGAGGGACGACGTCATTGGGGCTGAGAGGAAGGATCAGGCTGCCTCAGATCTGTGCGCATTTGCTATTGGTGTAGGCTCGTCTGTACCTCTGTCCTCGCCAGGCAATCGGGCACCCTGGCGAATGGATCCGCGTTTGGCCATCTATCGCAACAGCAGTGGCGGCATGGATGAAAGTACATCATCAAAAGATTCTGGCCTGAAAGCTCTACTGGCATCCGCTCGGACCGACCCAGCGGTTCTCGCATCGCCAGAGGCAGCCGCCTTACTGGCTCGGGAGATTGGTAGCAAGGTCCTCACATTATTGGGGAAATCGGCCGCTTCCTTGACTACTACGCAGAGCCTTTCAGATTTGGGCATGGACTCGCTCATAGGAATAGAAGTGAGGAAGTGGTGGAAAGCTACCTTTAAATTTGACATTAGCTTGCTGGAGATGCTTGGTATGGGCACGTTGGAGATTCTTGGGAAATACGCTGCAGATCAGCTCAACCGGTCTTTACATCCAGACGAAGTACAGTAAAGATGCCTTCAGCTGACTGTTCCTCCAAGAAGGCACAGAAAAAAAAAATCCAAGCAATGTTGAATCACTTATTTACATATTGTGCCGTACCGTTGAAACCTGCAGTGAGGCGTCGTCATGCTTTCGCTGTCCCATGAGAGAGACGCCATTGCATCATCCCCAGGATGTTGCCGCTGTGTACGGGAAAGCTCTCGTCATTCAAGAGTCATGAAAACAATTTAGCGGGAAACGGAACCTCTGACGGTTCGCAGCGTATTTATATGTGTGTCCATGAACAAATCTAATACGTCTATTTTAATCGATCGCGTAAAGCTCTGAGCACATGTCGGGAGAAAGCGCCAGCGAACTCAAGGGCGTACTGGAGAAGCTGAAGGACAGTTGGTGATGCTGGCTTGCGCAAGCAACCTGGTCATCAACATGCAGTTAGTTTCTCAACAGATGCCTTGGCTAGCATGCATGCATGCTCAACCAACTATGTTACTTGCATGTTTAGCCAGTCCACCCACACACCCGACGATTCTGACCGTAACAACTCTCATTCGGGCGGGGCATTGCAAGAGGAATAGCGATACGTTGACCTTGAGCATTGAGGAATTTTGACGACGCTATCATCATTTGTCGATTACGCCTAGGCAACTCTTGGGGGAAGACGACTCCACAAGACCGTTGCTACAGCGAGTAGCCTGTACAAGACAGCAGTGAAGCCTCTGGAAGCATTAACTTACAGGGCAGACTACGAAGTACAACGGAGTAGTTATACTGGGGTCTATGGAGTGCCAACTCTAGATACGTATCCAAGGCGTAAATAACGGCCACGGATAAGTAAGTACTGCTTACGTCTGCTTGAGGTGGACAAAATCTCAGTTGCGTGCGAAAAGTGTGGCCTCATGGTCTCAAAGACGTGAAATGAAGATCTTCCACATCTATGACGTGTAATTAGCCACTCATGAGCAAAGATGAACGCTTGTGCTAGTCAATTATTGAGGTTCGACGATAAGAGAATCAGGATAAGCCGGCTCATTACTACCCAAACCTAGGTACTCCGCAAAATGCCTAATTAAATTAGTACCAGAACCTTGTCGATCAGGGTCGTTCTCCCGTGGAAATACTAGCGCAGTTCCAATCACGTGACTTCAAGAAGGTGCACCAGCGAAATAACCGGAGCTGTGTTGGTTTTGTTGGGACAAGGCAAACATTTAATGAGCGAGGAGAAACAACTTGTTAAGCCGTGTGGCAAATTGGACAGCGCGAGGGGGCTGCAGGTAATATAAACCATAAGATTAAAAAAAATTAAAAAAAAAATAAAAAAAACAGCCTGTACCCGTAGTGTAGATTGTATAAAGTCAGGAAGCACATGAGCGTCTCGTTATTGCGGCCGAGGCATATGGACAGGACGGGATAGTGCTAAGCCGGCACTGAACAAGTTGCGGTTTATTTTCGATGTCGACGAACAGCAGGTACCGGGGGGGCGTTAGCGGGTTGTTGAGTTATGGGTGGCGGCGGGGGTCCGCACTGGCAGATCTGGCCACTGGTGGACCAGGCAATTGGCATGCAGTAAAAAATTGACAACGAGACACACCGCACTAGTTCGTAGTTAATGGAACATATTGTACGGAGTAAGAAAGGCTTGCCAGCAGAGCAGGCACAAAATGATTATACCCGAGGTATGGATGGTGAATCTTTGTAACGTGTTTCTTGCCCAGATGCTAAATAATTGCTGATATGGGTTTACAAGCCGTCGTGTCACTCGCTCGCTCGAGAGCCCGAACATGGGTATACTAGTACATACAATTGGAATATGGTGAGGAACGAATCAGAGCCGCCGGGGAGGCTGGCTGCATGCAGGTACGTACCTAGGTGCACATGTGGCTGCCTCTGTCGCGTGTGGACGACTAGAACGCCTGTTTTTGATTCGAGAACACGAGACAGCTTAACGTTCATTTGCCACAAAACCTCAGGGTCTATCCGATAGAGTACGGGCCATGAATGCACCGACACTGCCATAATCTGCATGATTGATTGATTGTCGTCGTCCATTCTTGCTTCACCAGCTACCTTCAGTTGATAGTCTTCTCTTCAGGGTCCGGAGCACCGGACGGTGTGGACCCCTCTGTTCGCCCAACCCATTGCACTCGCGCCCCGGCCTTGGCGACCGACCCATCCAGCCCTGCGATCACGAGTAGGAGTGCTGTATCCGTCTTTAGTGGGGCAGCCCACTTGCCAAACACGGACGACCAAAAAGTTGTTGGGGAAAAGGGTTGGGTCGGAGCTGACCCCTGCCAAGTGTGCATCTTACTTTTTCGAACGACAAGCAAGAGTCAGCGGTCGAGGTCAGTACGCACTCGCCTCGGCAACTTATGAACATGAGGTCACTCATGAGTGTAGGGGTGTGTTTCATCGCCATCTTCCACCCTCCCTCTGAGCAAGATACCCAGTTAGTATGTGCCATGTGAATATGGTGGCATGGTGACGGACTGCTGCGAAGTTTGCATCAATGTTGTGTTCTGCTGAATGTGATATTAGGACACTCCGAGGGAGACTACAGGCACCCTACTTCGTTTATTGGGGCTTGGCTTACGGCAATCAGCAGTCTTCTCTATTAAGTCGGGCAGATACTTACGCGCCTGCGACTTAATAATGTTTGTGTGTTCTCATTGTACCGAGTACCGTGGTATCAGATCACTGGAGTCAGCAGCGCCACCTGCAAAGCAAAGTCGGTGAATCAACCACTCAGATACCTTAGTCACGTTGGGACTTGGAATTAAGACAATCGTTCCAGAGCATGACAAGCGTACGGAGTACGGAGTAGTGGCTCGTGTATTCAACAGACACGCCTTTTCTCGAAGTTGCTAATACAAGAGCTGGGAATCTGGGTAAGAGTGGCGCCACCGTCAGCAGGTTGTAGTACTGGGGCCTGATTGACCTTTTCGCCTTCCCGCGGTTGGCCGTCTGATTCTGCCGAGCTCTGAGTGGCGCGTGTGTGGTTGAAACGGTTCATAATCCTGGTAACCTTCGTCCTGA
The DNA here is from genome assembly GCA_032433595.1 of Conoideocrella luteorostrata. Taxonomy (NCBI): domain Eukaryota; kingdom Fungi; phylum Ascomycota; class Sordariomycetes; order Hypocreales; family Clavicipitaceae; genus Conoideocrella; species Conoideocrella luteorostrata. Next base: position 86,007 of record JASWJB010000110.1, read on the forward strand.
TATACCTAGGACTTACAACAAGATTTCCTCTTTGACCCGCCTCCGCCCCAACCGTCCCCAGCAGATTCGCTACGCCACGCCACGGTACCCTTTCTCACAACACGCCCTTCCTTTAAGCAGGCCCGTCTTAAAGCCCCCATTACTCGGTCTATTTTTTTTTCTTTCCCATCTGGCCTCCAGTCCCTTTTTATCTCAGTCCTCCCTCCTACTTCAATTCTCTACTTCTTGGACTTTATTTCCTTCCGTCACTGGTCTCTCTCTACCATTCTAGTCCCATCTGTCCTTTACTGGATTTTTGTTGAGACCATAAGCTGCTACTACACCACCCGGCATATAGAGCGAACGAGGATTACAACAACGTCGCTGTGAAGATGTCGACTTCATCTTCGGCTGTCAAGGCCAAGGCCTTCCCTGATGGCACCACCGACTATGTGCCATTGCGCTCCCAGAAGGGCGACCAGAGCAAGGTGCATATTTCTGATACGCCTATGACTTGGTCCAACTTCCACAAGCACGTCGACTGGTTGAACACTACTTTTATCATCTTCGTGCCCTTGATTGGCTTCATTTCGGCCTACTGGGTTCCCCTGCACCTTTACACCGCCATCTTCGCTGTTGTGTACTATTTCAATACAGGCCTAGGCATTACTGCCGGTATGTATATCTGCTGCCAATAACTATTCATTTTCGCTCTCGATGATCCAAAGCAACCTGGGCTAACGTTCATTTCTTAGGTTACCATCGTCTTTGGTCTCATACTTCCTACAGAGCCAGCTTGCCTCTCAAGATCTACCTCGCCGCCGTCGGTGCTGGCGCTGTTGAAGGTTCTATTCGCTGGTGGTCCCGTGGCCACCGAGCTCATCATCGTTACACCGACACCGAAAAGGACCCCTACTCTGTTCGCAAGGGTCTTCTCTACTCCCACTTGGGTTGGATGGTGTTCAAGCAGAATCCCAAGCGCGCCGGCCGAACCGATATCACCGATCTCAACGAGGACCCAGTGGTTGTTTGGCAACACCAGAACTACCTTAAGTGCGTCATCTTCATGGGCCTCGTCTTCCCCACAGTCTTTTGTGGTCTGATGTTCAACGACTGGATTGGCGGCTTTATCTACGGCGGTATTCTGCGTATCTGCTTTGTCCAGCAAGCTACTTTCTGTGTTAACTCTCTCGCCCACTGGCTCGGCGACCAGCCTTTTGACGACCGTAACTCTCCTCGTGACCACTTCGTCACTGCTCTCGTCACTCTTGGTGAAGGCTACCACAACTTCCACCATGAGTTCCCCTCCGACTACCGAAATGCCATTGAATGGTGGCAGTACGACCCTACCAAATGGGCTATCTTCGCCTGGAAGACACTTGGCCTTGCCTCTGACTTGAAGCAATTCCGTGCCAACGAAATCGAAAAGGGTCGTGTTCAGCAATTGCAAAAGAAGCTTGACCAGAAGCGTTCTACCCTCGACTGGGGTACTCCTCTGGAACAGCTCCCTGTTGTCAATTGGGATGACTTTGTCGCCGAGTCCAAGAACGGCAAGGCTCTTGTCGCCATCGCTGGTGTTATTCACGACGTTACCGACTTCATCAAAGACCATCCCGGTGGCAAGGCTCTTATCTCCTCCGCCATAGGCAAGGATGCTACCTCTATCTTCAACGGAGGTGTCTATCTCCACTCCAATGCCGCTCACAACCTCTTGTCGACGATGCGTGTTGGTGTTCTCCGTGGCGGCTGCGAAGTTGAGATTTGGAAGCGTGCCCAGTTTGAAAACAAGGATGTTACTTATATGAACGACTCTGCCGGTCAGCGCATTGTCCGTGCAGGCTCTCAGGTTACCAAGGTTTCTCAACCTGTGGCCAGCGCCGACGCTGCCTGATTGAATTCGATGTGTCCGAAAAAGTAATATCGAGTTATGACGAACGTTTTTTTGCTTTGTTTTGAGCGTGTTAATAAGAAATGGATAAAGTGGCGAAGAAGTTCGAAAACGTGCATCAAGAATGAAGTACACAGATGGAGACCTTGCAAATCATGAGACTGGCGTTTTGGGTGGAGTTGAATTGATTCATTTTGTCGTCGGGTTCAAAACCAAGAGCGTGGAGGCTCTGCTTTGATAAAATGGAATAGATTACGGCAAGTCTGTCAAGGGGGGCAGCAGTGCATAGACAGACATATTATTTCTGGCAGTGCGGCTACAGTGTGCTGCACTTGCTATAAATAGTTCCCCTTTAATATATCTTGTAAATATTGCTTGTTCTAAGCTTGCTGCTGGCTTTGAAGGGTGCTGCAAGCTCTTCTATGCTTGGTAAAGAGAGTATGAAGTCGATAAAGAACGCCTGCCTTCGGAAATATAGTAACTAGAACTATCTAACTGATATAGTGGGCCATTATTACTACTAGCTTGGTAGTCACACCTCACACTAAGCTTGGAATTTGGTTAGCATATTTTAAACAAGCGAGTACTCCGTAGTTAGGCTCGGAACAAGTAATATCTATTTAACCACTGTTAGTTGGTAAATCTCCTACGGCAATAGCAACTGTGGATGCAAACCGTTAAGAATTTCTGAGCCAGAGCTTAACTTCAGTGATGCAGTGTGCTCTGCTTCATGGAGGCTGCAGAGTCAAGCACAAACGATAGCGCAAACTTTTGTTGCTAATAGCTTTATCCTGCGGCGCGACCTCTGTATGTTTACGGCCCGGCTTCATACGCCGCGCCGCATAATGCCAGTCTATCACTCCGTATTGTGTAGTTATATCAAAATATTAGTCAATGTTCCTTAGCAGGATATAGCCGGCATGTATTATTTCAGGTTACGAGAGGGGTTAGTTCACGGATGATGAGACCCAAAGATTTTGGAAGACAAGAATTAGGATTAAGACGATAAGTTGTTCTGTCCAGAGAGTCACGCCGCCGTCGACACGTTTGAGCCTGCGACTTATGATGAACCCCATAATTGTTGAAAGTGTCGTTCTTCTTGACACCATGTTAAGGCTATCAAGAAGAACGTCATAAACAATGAATATGTGGTTCGTCATGGAGCGCAGATCCGAGAGGGAAGACGCGTACTCTGAAGCACATTAAAGCCCGTGGCAACTCAGAATCGAGCTTCAGCCATCTATCTGGATCGTACAACTTTCTATCCTACAACCATCCCCCCTCCCCCGGGGGGAATCTCATCCCCATGCGCTATGGTCACGGAGCAGCCATTCTCGCCTTCACCATGACAAGCTCCGAACTCTTAGCCCAGACTCCATCCGGCGTCTGCCTATAAAACATCAACTTGCCATCATCTCCCGTGCTCCCCAGGATCTGGCCGTCGTCGTCGAAGCCAACCCTCCAGACCGGCGTCCTATGGCTATCCAGTCTCGATATCTCCCTATGTGTATGATGAACCTGCCCCTCCTGGCCCGACCACTGCCTATCACTCATATTTCCGCTCTTGGCTAAACTTGCACTTAGCGTCGAGGGGTGTGTTTGCTTCTCTGCTGCCGTTGCTTCCTCCTTCGTCGGCGACGATTCCTTTGCACTACTACTGCTAGTCTGGTGTCCCTTAGATTTAAGCAGGTCATTCGCGGACCAGGATTTACCGTCATCCTGGGAGTACGGCGTATCGATGCGAAAGACCCGAGCATACCCATCCTGGCAGGCCGTGGCTATCATATCATATCCTCGTATATTTCCCGGCGCCCACGCCACGTCTCTGACTAGCCCTCTATGTCCTGCCACCTCGGTGGCTAGATAAAACTCCTTTTGTGTCTGTGCAACGCCATACGAAGTCGCGAGCACATCCCTCGATCTGTATATCTTGACGTTGTCCATTCCAGCCACTACTATGCCTAGCGAATCAACCGCTACGCCGGCCCGGAGCGCAGTGTAGCATGGTTCTGGGTTGGGATCGAAGCGTACCTTGAAAGAGACTTCTTCGCCGCGATTCGGTTTATTACATATCGTGAATTCGTCAATGGATGTGTACTCGGAAAGATTCTCGGGCTGGTCGTTCTCGTAAACGATTAGACGGCCGTCCGTGGCCAGCAGAGCGAGATAGGTATGCCGCGTCTCTTCGTTGTGTTTCATAGAAAAGGACCGGTATGGCGCACGGGTGGAACGCGTATCGTAGGCCGGACGGCCCCCGACGGAGCGTCCTGAGCAGAAGCGTCGGCCGGGCGCTGCGGAGGGATCTTCAGCCCAGAGGCGGAACCAGCCCTCTATGCCGAGGGAGGCGATCAGGTTGGGGTATATGGTTGCGGGGAGCCATTGCAGCTCGAGGACTTCGCCGCCGTGGGCCGTCCATGTGTCACAGAGGCGCCAAGTGCCGTCTTTATGGCGGTTGAAGACGCGGATCTTGCCGTCGACGGAGCCTGTGGCGCAGCGGTCGCCGTAGGTGTTGAATGCGATGGCCTGGACGAGGTCTTTGTGGCCGTGTTGGAGGTTCAGGTCAAACGCTTGCTTCTCGGAGATGGGCGATGGGGGCCCGGAGGCGGCCATTGCGTGTGGGGGGGGGGATGAGGGCACTCAGGATGTCTCGGGTTTGTAAGGTATTGGCCACAGCTTGGTTTTGGAGGTTTTGATAGTGATGCGCTGGGGATGTAGTGGCGATGCGGCGCGAACGGCTCCGGATAGCTTTGGCCTGCTCGCTGTGGAAGTGAATCTGAGGTTGGGTAACATGAGGTTGGATTGGGGTTGGTTTAGGTGGGGAGCTGTCGTGGTCCACATGTTTAAGTGCGTGCGGGCGGTAGTCAACTGGTAATGAGTACGGAGTACTCCCCAGCTTATTAGTTAGTTAGGTATCCACCTGTATTGGGATGTTCATGTTGCGGTCCGGAGAACACCAAGCAGCTGCACTTGGTATTCACACTTTTAATATGGATGTCTACAGAGGGCAAGGAGCCCGCAAGTCGTGCCAATCTGTGTGCTCAAAGATGCAATTTCAAATTATGCATGGGTATGGCTTTACTCGGTCCACAGGCCAAGTCATCGAATGCAACTATCTGCAGAGTACTCCGCACTCCGTGGTTACGCCATACTCCATACTGCATCAGTAGGTGCACATCTAGAACCACATCCCGGGCAAGTTGCTGGACCATTATGCTCCTTTATTTCCAGCATTCGCCGCATTGGTGTCTACCTTTGTCCTGCTCGGCTTCAGGCCATTTGTATCGAGCATATGTCTTAATGCCGGCCCATCCCATAAATTTTCTCTTTGCGGCCACTCCATTGCCAGATGTAGGATCTTTCGTCTCAGCCCCTCATCTCGACAGTTGCTCCCCGTAACGTACAGAGCAGGCACCACGGCCAAATCGGCATTCAGGTCGGAACTAGCTGAAGCGTCCGTCGAACTCGTCAGGAGGTAACGAACCGTGCATGCACTTGTGATAAAGTCTTCGAAGAGCGATAGTTCGTCGGGCTCCGGCGATTGGCTGAGAACTTCGGGCAGAGGAAGCATTTTCAGGACAAGGGTAGCTCCCTTGTGACGCAGCATGCTGGAGTGGAAGAAAATGAGATCTTGTGCTTGTAGTCTTCCCAGACTGCCGCTGTTGATGTGCCGCAAGAAGTGTTCGCCCAGCAGTGTAGAGCGCTCAGCCAAAACAGAATGCTGGATCTTGGGCCGCCGTTGGTCCCAGAAGTATATGTCGCCTCGACGGTCTCGTGTGAGCCAGGCAAATGCGCTAACGTCCTGGCAATAGCTATCGACGGCTTCGTAGATGCCTTCAAGAGAGCTGGCATCCATACCAGATGTAGCGTCAAGCTTGCGCGACTCGTAAGTCAGCAGAGTCAGCATAGGCCGAAAGTTGCCCGTGATGAGCCTCATGGATGTTTCCCACCGAGACAGAAGCCGCATCATGTATAGCACCCTTGCATGCGAGGTGTCTGCGCCTTGGCTCCATTTTTCGGGATTTTGTAAAATATCGGCGACTTCGTCAGGCAAATTCGCCATGAGTTGTAGTCCATTGGATAGATGAGTGAGGGCCGCTTGCCCATCATTACGGAGCATTTCCACACAGAAGAAAGCCAAGCAGCTTATAAGTACGATCCCATATTGCCGCCGGACATTGACCTGTTGTATGTCCTGTGCGAGGCCACTCAATGCCAACGTGTACTGCTGGATGATGAAGCGTTCGGTCCTGCTTGGCGGAGCTGCTGGATCAACTCTCTCGCCTGCAGTTTGGAAATTGTGGTAGGCGGCGCCGAATGCGACGAATGCATGCCTTACAGAATCTACTTCGTAGCAATACCGGGGAATACAATCTTTCCAGAACATTGCATTGTATTTATGGCGGATGCCAACAGCCTGTCCAGCAATGGAGCGGAAGCAATGGAAGTAGAAGCGCTCCATCTCAGTGCCAGAGATGTCTGCTTGAAGAGGTCTAGGTAAGGAAGGAGTTGGTGGGTAGATGCGTCTAATGGGGATTTGTTTTACCAGCGTTTGGTTTTGGCGAGACCGGGGTTTTGCGTTAATGTCGTATCCATCGCACTTCCGTCCTGTTGATATACAACGGACGCACGCGGGCTGTCCTTCATCACACTTGACTCGTCTGATTCTGCCGTGTGTTAGCTGCTTTTGAAGGTCTTCTCTCTCCATCCGGTCCATTGTGGATAAACTCACTTGCTGGGATAGGAATTAGCACTAAGCACAGAGTCGTTGAGGGGAGCTTAAACAGACATACCAAGTCGTACATCCGGTCCTCACCTTGGCCCTTCTTGCCAGAGGTCGTTTCTTCGGCGCGGAATCATCCGTTGGGTCTGGTGCCATTGTGGTGGGCTCTTCCAGCTGAGGTCGAATTGAAACAAAACGTGCTGACCATCGAAATGAAGTTAGCCTGGTCGAGCCAAACTCGACGGCACTCGACGGACATGGCGCTCATGACCAAGACATCATGATGGGTGGCTCTTAAGAATACAAGCGCAAACCGAGTGAAAGACAAAACGGAGGGATGTGGGGACATGAGTAGAGAGGCAGTGCTGGTTGGAGGACGCGTGGAGCATTCGTAAGGTTCCATGATTGATGGATTCAAGATCTGCCGCTAGATTAGGCGTACGGCCCCCAAGTTGGTCGGCGCCATTAGGCACCGTCGGCTATTTTCTCCTAATTACCATCCATAGAATCACAAACCTGGCTTTTTTATACTCTGTGAACTTTGTGTGATAAAACCTCAATTTCGCCTTGACATCACGCGAATAAGTCGAGGAGCCCGTGAGGCTCATGATGCTCGATTTCGATGGCTTTATTCGACAGGCGTGAATTCCAAAGGTGAAAGAGGGAAACAGGAATAGCGGTCTAACTCTCTTATTCATTTGGTATACGAATCGAACCAAGTTAGTAGCAGGTGGCAAAGGAACTGCTAGAGGGTCAGAGTTCCGTAAAGGTGACTACTGAGGTATTTGGGATTGTCAAAGGGGCCATGGGAGGCAGTTGCATGGGGGGACGCAACATTACATATTTGTACCAAGCGCTAGATTAAATGGGCCTTGTTGGCAAATTACTGACCAAGAGTCTCTCCAGATCAACTGAAAGCACGATCTACAACTATTTTGAGGACTGCTCAGATGACGGCAGGGAGAGAGAGCATGAGCCACATCCACCTTATTGCAGAAGAAACCGCCGTCATGTGCTGTCGAAAGTCAGTAGATCATCTCCGAGAGGTTCACGACTCCCGATGACGTGGAGGAGCCGGGATTCATGCTAACGCGCCGTAGTGGCTACACAATCGGTCCCGGTATCGCGCCGGGAATTTGTGTAACAAACGTCGTGGAACCGACCGCAATATTTCAGTCGTGTTACATGACAGTATCTGGGGTAAATACGTCGTTGTGGATTACACCCGTCACGCACACAAATATCAGAACGCTAAAAACTTTCAGCTGGACTTTATGCAGCGGTTCAATATCCGCGGAGTACTCAGACTCTCTTTTACCAGAAGGCGAAATAATCAGCAGCGGCCGAGCCACTGAACTTCCGACCGCAAGATATTCCTCCAATATCCACGCCAGCACCATCACCTGATGGAAAATTCAGCCATGAGGACGGCAATGATCGCGTTGACACCTACGTACTAAGCTGGGGAGCTATTGTGGGCATAGTGGTGGGCATTGATGGACTTTGCACTACCCTTTTCGTAGCTTGGGGTTGGGCAAGACGGCGTAGAAACCGACCGGCCTCGAAAACCGAGTAGTCGAAGTACCCTTGAAAACACGGAGCTGGAGTGTCCGGAGCATTCAGGACAGGAGTTGGTTTCAGAGCAAAGGTACCAGCTTCTTGTCGTGGAGGTGAGCGCTCAACCGTAGAGCTTGATGGTGCCAACTTCAGCCCGAGCTGGTTGCTGACAAACTCACGAAGCGCGGGATCCTGGTATCGTGAAGCAAGATGAACAGGGAACTGTTGATGAGTAAATTGTGCTCAGATGTATATATTGCTTACCACATATTTAGATGCCAAATGGCGGGTATAGCGATATTGAAGGGTCTAATTGGAGTGGGCTGCCCAGAGACGATATAGCATGGATGCTTGTAAAACTACAGTAATACAGTGCATAGGTTAGTACTGATAAACCGTGACGCGGATGATCTATATCGCTTGAACCACACAATCAAATTATTCAAAACTGACAAAGTTCGTTTATTGCCTACTGCCTAAACCGCAGTAGATACATTTGCGTCCAAGAAAGCAGCCCTTCTAGGCATCTCAACATTGACAACCACGAGAAAGTCCGGGCGCTCTCACCACCAAAAATTCTACAACGCCGGTACTCTCGGCGGCTCCCCCGACGGCTGAGCCTACATCCGCAGAGAACACAAAGGTACTGTCGACCAGGTCTCCAATGTTGTCTACAAAGGCAACTCGGCCCTCAAGATGACCCAGACGTACGACCCCAACTACCACGGCCGCTATCATTCTGAAGTCGACGTCAACCACGGATACAAGCGGGGCGAGACCTCCCACGGCTTCATGTTCCGCCTCTCCGAACACTGGAGCTTCCAAGACCAGTCCTATAACATTGCGCAATTCATTGCTAATCGACCCGGGGCAGATTGCGACGAAGACGACTGCATGCCAAGTACGATGGTGTGGGTGCAAGGAAACCAACTGCAATCCTGGATCGTGACGGGTCATTACCGCCAGCCGAATTGTGGCAGAAAACTTGACCCTTTGCCAGACTTGGACACAATTTCTGCAGGAAAGTGGCACAAGGTGATTATACAAGCAAAATGGGCCAGTGACGACTCTGGATTTTTCAAGAATTGGCTTGATGGGAAGAAGGCCGGGGAGAGAACGAACACGCCGACTACGATTGATGATGACAGCGTGTTCCAGTATCATGTTGGTTTGTATGCAAACGGCTGGCGTGACGGTAGGCACATGGAGGGCAGCCAGGGGTTCCGCCAGATTTGGTATGACGAGATATCTATGGGGACTGAGTTCAAGGACGTGGACCCGGACCAGTAGTAGATTCTGAATCCGTAGAAAGCTACTGTTGGATGGTGCACTTACAGCCGTGAAGCGGGGGGGTGGTCAGGGGTTGGGGGTTCGGAAGCAGTGCGGAGGGGAAATATATAAAGCTCTAAAGAAGTATGTAAGTTTCTAGACCAGAGGTATGAGAAACTGGGCTTTGAGCCTCATTGGTGTAGATTAGTTCAATATACAGAGTAGAATCGAGGTAGTCTCATTATTCAATGAATATTTGGCTGCTTACACTCTATGCGTGATACCTTATCAATGGCCTGGCCCTGACTGACAAAAAAATACAGCACTAAATGCGTGCCCAAACATGCTTCCACAGCATGGTTGTCCTTTCTCCTCGACGCCTAAGCTCCATGGAGCTATGTCGTCAAGACAACTGAGTCTCGGGACATCATTTTTCTTGTTTTGAACTGAACATGCTCTCTCGGCAAGGTCCGGTTGCGCCGTAGCTAATACACAGTGGTATTTTGTAGCATCTAACAAGATTTTGGTGAGCTTCTCTTCTGATGCTGCGACCAATTTGCTTGGCTGGCGGGCATTGATGAATAGAATCGCATCTGTAGTAGGCCTCGTTGTCGTGAATTTGCAGATATCCTTCGACCGCCTCATCGACTATCCATCATTTTCATGATCTCATCCTCTTCATCTACCCTCTCAGTCCCATTTCTCACCTGCAAACCTCTCTTCTCCTTCTCCTTCTCCACCAGACTTCTTGTTGGCATGCCTCGAAACAACTCTGGCACTTCGTTCTTTCGCTGTCGTAGCCAGCCATCCACGCTTCTCATACCGACAACCAAAAACCCCAACTCTTCTCTATCCACATCAAAAACCTCCCACCACTCACACTCCGGCATCTTGGCCCCGAGATCTCTCGCGGCGTTGTAAATAGCGGCTGTAGCTAGTGCATGTGGCTGGTGAGTCAAGTACAGCATCTGTGGCGACAGCAAAGCTGTGTTGAGATATTGTATTGTTTTCCGCGACGCAATCGACTTTGGCTGAGACAAAAAGTCCAATGTTTGCAAATACGTTATGGCCAGAGCGTGGGGGAGTGCGACGTGGGTGTTGAAGGACAGAGTGTATAGGATTCGAGCTTCTAGCGCGAGAAGTCTGCTCTGGAACGCAAAGTAGTCCGACTCAGTCTGGTAATATGATCTGGGGTCATTTACGGCAGGGTCACCGGTTTTGAAGAGGACGGAATCGCGGGAGAGGAGGTAAGCGTAAACGTTGGAGACATCGCGAGGCGAGCGCGGGATGGGACCAACTTTGGCGACGAGGTAGAGTGCTGCTGCAGATGCGTCCTGACGCATGTTAGTTCTGCCAATGTATTTCAGGAGAGAGAAAATCGGTCCATACACTGAATTCATGTGCCATTGGTGAGTCTATGAGCCAGTATCGTGCTAGAATGACGTTGGCTTGCGCTGTTACAGATTGAGGCAGTTCGAGAAGCTGTCCTGCAGCTTGCGTGAGGCATTGCGTAGCCATAAAGACGGACTCTTGGAGGTCCTGAGGTAAAGATGAGGGAGAAGACTGCTGATATAGTTGCGACGCGGTCGCGAGGGGATTGGTGAGATGCGCCATGGCTGCATCACAGGATGTGGACGAGACGCATGCGATGAGCGGCGATGGTTTTCAAAATTTCAGCAGCTGCCCTGCCGTGCCTTGAGTTGACGCCATGAGCAAGTGTCAAGCCAGATGGATTTGGCGGCTAACTACTCGGTTACGGAGTAATTATAGTGGATACCCTGCTGGATTTAGCGCGTCAGCATGCTGGTCAATCGGTAATTTACGGCACCGACCGCCGACGCCAGTGCTGCTGCAGACGTCTACTCCGTAACTACTTCATATTCCGTACGGGGATCGACATCAAACCGAGGGATATTCATTACGCGAGGCTGGCAGAGCCATCCGTATTATACTAGTAGAATGTATATGTGTTGCGTTATGTGCCTTCATGAGCATGTGAGAGCAACTTGCAACTGTGGAAATCGGCAGAAATAGATGGGTTCACAAATGAATAGATTGATGGTTCTGACCTTCCTCGAATGCCCTGAGGTCCTCCTACTTATAGCATCTTTCTTCCTTCCATATCTCCGTCAACTCCCTAATCTGCAGTATCTCCGGCATCCCTATTATCCAACACACTGATCTTCCTTACAGGAGCTATTCTCGTCTCAACAATATCACTCCAATACCAAAACACTTGGTTCTCGTTATGTCTGACGGCATATGTCTCTCCGATATAGTCGGGATAAATCTGAGGTACAGCAACTAAATGATCCGGTTTCAATGACCTACAATCTGCGAATGCAAGGGGGTGATCTCTCACAATCCCCTCGATGGGTTTCCACAAATTTATTATTCGCAGACGGACGTCCTTCATGTCCATTGCATCAACAACAAAATCATTCAATTGGCGTCTTGCTCTTCGCTAATCGATGTGAATTTTGTGGACTTGTCGGCTTGGTATCTTGATGCGACTTGCTCTGCGAATCTGAAATTCAGACGGGGTAATTGACCCGATATGCCCTAAGTAGTTTGGAGAATAAGCTTTGCTTGCGTAAGGAAATTGCTTCTTATGCCCTCATGATCGCTAAGGTCAACCGTATTAATACTCTCGGTATATGCCTCAGGGAGTGGAGCAAATGACTGAATATCCAGCGCGAAAGTACTCTCAGATCCTCGCACATCCCGTACAAGGACAGAATGGCCTTGATGCTCGTAGTTTCTAAGCACTAGGCCGCTATTGGAGTTCACAAGGTATTGTGGATTTTCCTCCTCTGGCCGATTCGTTATACAAGAAAAGTGTTCGGTGTAGACATCCTGGAGTATCTGGTTTATTTATCCCTGATGAAGATAAAAATTCAACCTTTATAATACCTAGAAGTTTAGTTTATTTCTCAAAGTTGATTATTTAAAACCAAAATGTCTGCGGTGACTTAAGACTTCTAGGGAGTATCTATAGGCATCTCATGGAAACAGCAAAGTGACAAGGAGTAGTTGCGTAAATATGAGTGAACATACTATAGTTTATACTATAATTCTCATACTGTTGGAATCCCTCGTCAAGCGTACAAGCAATTACGGACTGGCCATCTTAGCGCGCCTCATTTATACGGCGCGTTCCTCTTAATCTCGGTCAACTAGCCTATTACTATGTCGGAACGATAATAAACGTCGAGTCCACTGAATGTACGTACCGAGCCAAAATATTGTACAGTTAGGGCATGCAGATTGACTTCTTTCATGCACCCACAGCTACTGAGTGAATGACTTTGTCACGGTGGATAAGGCGTATTAACACACAAGAAAAGTGGCCTCTGGCTAAGCCACCATTTTTGTGATAGATTTGCTCGGTTGGTTACCTGCACGCTTATTAGCTGTGCTTACATATCTAGGCAGGTGCCCTTGCGTCGAAACTTTTTCTCGCTCTCGCCATTCTCATGCAACATATTCAATTTTTGAAAGTTCTCAGTTCTCAGTTCTCACCAGGCTTCTCAGTCTACAGTATCATATGCAGCGAGGGCAACGTCCCACCCGCATCCTGTTGCACAAAAGCTCTTTCGCATTGCGGAAAGCAAGAAATCTAACTTGATTATTTCGGCCGACTTCACCAATACAGCCAGTCTCCTGGAGTGCGCCGATGGTAAGTCACCGAGCTTGTGGGCATTGAGAAACTTGGTCAGCTAATGAAGTATTCTTAAATAGAGCTTGGCCCTTATATTGCTGTCCTAAATACCCATATTGACATAGTACATGACTTCAATAGCAAGACTATATCAGGGTTAAAAGAACTTGCCGCTAAGCATAATTTCCTCATCTTTGAGGATCGAAAGTTTATAGATATTGGGTCTACCGTGCAGAAACAGTACCACGGTGGTGGGCTTCGAATCTCCGAATGGGCTGACATTGTGAATGTAAGCATTCTTGGGGGCCAAAGCGTTGTTGATGCACTCGAGGAAGTTATTTTGGACGAGGCATTCCCACATCGTGATGAGAGGGCTTTGCTCTTGCTGGCCGAGATGACAACGGCTGGAAGTCTTGCTGTTAATCAGTACACCCAACGTTGTGTTGATCTTGTTAGGAAAAAGAGTAACAGTGGAGCTGTCATGGGCTTTGTGGCCACAAGAAGTCTTGGGGCCGCTGGTGCGAATGCTTTGGATAAAGAAGACTTTATTGTCTTCACTACAGGCGTCAACAGCAGCCAAGCGGGCGTCGCCTTGGGACAGCAGTATGAAACTCCCGAAATGGCTATTCAAGGAGGATCTGACTTCATCATCGCTGGACGAGGTATCTATACTGCGGAGGATCCTGTGAAGGCAGCTAGACATTACCAGGCTAAGGGTTGGGCTGCCTACCAGGTCGCATTGCGAGGTAGGGTCCATTGTGCTGATGTGCCATTTGGCGGAAGTCTACCCCTAGAGATGTCGGTAATTCAGACCCTGGAATGATTGCTGAACATCTTGCTTTATTTAATATAACAGATCCCTGGGCAGCTTGAACCAATACAAATCAGTCGGATCTTTCCGTTTAAGCGCGAAGTGGCGTGCGGGATGGTGAACCCCGGCTGCCGGTCCCAGGAATGACTACTTGATAATAATCCACAACCAGCGCGCGTCAAAGCTGAGGAAATCCTATACATTTAAGAATTTTTCTCTTTTCTTATTCAGTCGCTTCCGCTACCGATTGCCTTTCTGCAAACTCACCTGTCGTCCTTTATCAACTGCTTGCTCACTCCCTCCCCACCTCTGAGGGTCTGTGGGCTTCACAATCCAATGTTCCGATGAGCTCGGAAGCGGCCCGAGTCTACTAGGTTGTGCAGCTCGAGCTCTCAGAAGCTATATCGGTCCATGATGGTAACTATCAGCAATCCCTCAGGTTCGCGACAGTCCACGTTTCGACAGGAGTTGTCAGACAGCCCCGGTCACCATCTGATTCTGCAGCGGTCGCTCTCTATGAGCCCCCAGTATCGCCAGTCAGTGTTGAAGTCGATATTTGGCAATCATGGTGTAACGCGGGGAAGAACACCACGCCTACTGATGGACCCTGCCGTTTCTGCAACCGGTCACCACCTGCATCGGATCAGAATTGATCGTGCAAGCTGGACCGGAGGGTTATGGAACTTGTGTGCACCATTGGCTGGTGAGCCTGAGACAGGATCTGCTTTAGGCTGCGAGCACGGAAACTGACTCTCCATGTCCGAGAACACAAAACTCATGGTGGGCTTGGTGATGCCTAACGATTTAAAGCCCTCGTATGTTCAGAGTCGACTTCAAGAGCCAGATAAGTATGGTCCGTATTTCGGGCTCACTTATGCCGGTACCTAGAGGAGTCGCATGTGTTTTTTGAGGGCGTTTTAGCGGAACACGCTTTTCCTTTGTACCTGTGTGAGGTCGCTACGTCCACGTAGCAGAGTTCTATTAGATACACTACCTCAAAGATTAGGTAAATAGCATTAAGGTGTTTAACCCTCTCGACATTCTTGCGATCTAGGACTCTGGCTGTTCATCAGGTATGGACAAACTGACCCGTGAACCGCGGCATGGGCCAAATTACGATCGGCTGCTGCATCTTCTAAACAATACGCAGAAGTATCATTCGGTATGGCTATTTATAACGCCGGTCGATTACCATCAAGTGACTGATCATTACGAAGTTATGGCCGAACCTATGGATCTCGGCACTATGGAGAGCAGACTCGAAGCCGACCGATGCAACATGCCCAAAGACATAATCTGGGACGCAAAGCTCATGTTTCATAATTGTCGCAAGTATAACGACGAAAATACAAAGTATGCAAAGTGAGCATAAATACTGGGAAAATATGTGTGGCACCAAATCAAAGCCGTTTCCGAATGTTGGTCTCACGTAGAGCTAGAGAGCTAGGTATCCTGGCATGATGAAAACGCAACGTCTTTGGCAAGGGAAACAAGGAAAGCCCTGCTAGTTTTCGCTTGAAACTATACCACGATCACTGCCATGGCCGAACGGGTTGTGTCTGACGAATTCTATGCACCCGCCATCATCAGCATTGACGACTATCTAGAGGTATTGCTAACACTGAGCGATGCATCTGATGGCAAGTAGGGATCATATGCCCCTGCATAGGAAATACTTCGCTCGACATGTGAATTATACTCGTCCATCGAAATCTGGGACAGCAACGAAACGAGACCAAGGGTCATAACGTACCTTTTGTAAGACCAGGGTATTCTCGCGAATCAGATACGGCCGGATGAACCCGCGACATATTATGGTTGGTGGTGAGCGGGATAACCATCGTAGACTTATATCGCCAACCCCACCACGACGCCGCGCCGACTTCAACGCAAACCACTATCCCTGGCAGACCGGAAGAAGAGATGGTTGAGGAGAAGACATTGCCGACTAGTCAGCTAAATGCGCCCAAGTCTCCCTGAACACCATGGATGTTCCCACAAGCCCATATAGTAACACAATCTACCTAATGTTGCTCTACGCTTGACTTCACAAAAACCGCTTGCAGAAAACGTTGATATGCCTCTCGCACTAATGACTTGTCACTTCGTATCAGCGGTAATACTATTCATTACTACAAGCCAGATCCCGCTGGACTAGTCACAGCAATTCTATTGAATTGCTCCCTCCACACCTCAAGCCTGGCCGCTGTTGCTCCTGCCTCAGTTCTGGTTTCCATTCTGGCCTTTCTTGGCCACATTCTGACCGGTCTTGCCTCCTACTTGACCGTTCTTGCCTCCGTTCTGACCAGCCTGACCAGCCTGACCATTCTGACCATTCTGACCATTCTGCCCATTTTGACCGTTCTGCCCATTTTGACCGTTCTGCCCGTTCTGCCCGTTCTGTCCGTTCTGTCCGTTCTGTCCGTTCTGTCCGTTCTGCCTGTTCTGACCATTCTGGCCGTTTCCAGCCTGGTTGTTTCCACCATTTTTGCCATTTTGGGCAAGGAATTCGTTTAGGTTCTTGATGCTAATCTCGGTGTCTTTCTGGATCTTTTCAAGAGTATCAGCCGTGGTGATATCATCCGGCGATCGTAACCCTCCGTTATTGTTGTTCTGGCCGCCGTTGTTGTTGTTGTTCTTCTGGCCGCCGTTGTTATTGTTGTTCTGGCCGCCACCGTTATTGTTCTTGTTCTGGCCGCCGTTGTTGTTATTGTTGTTGTTGTTCTGACCACCTGCGCCATTCTTGTTGTTCTGGTTGCCGGCGACATTCCCACCCTTGCTATTTTTCCCAGCCCTTTTGTTGTTTGTGTTTCCTCTGTTCTTAGCATTTCTCCCGTTTCCTTGACCGTTGTTTGCCTGATTTCTATTTCCTCCGGCGCCGTTTCCTTGACCTTTTGTGACATCCCGTAGCGCTAGACAGCCGCCAAATGGACCAGCGTCGGCCAGGTTACGAATGCGGAGGGTGCATGTATTGAGGTCTTTGCCTATTTCATAATTTCAGCATACATTTGCAGCCCTGCAGTCTTGCTTAGGGAATAACTCACCACCCTCGCATTTCATGTCAGGAGGAAGCGGGACCGCGACATCGAAAGCTGTTGCTGCGGTTCGTTCAATCCCATTCTTTCCATCTATGCCATCGACCTTGCCAAGTTGCTTATCGACTCATTAGCCTAGAAGTAAGTTGCAGGATTGAAAAGTACTAACTCGGAAGTTTCCCACGTTGCTTTTTTCGTCAATGTCGGCGAAGAAAGGACCGGAACCATCTGTGTTGACGACGTGCACTTTCAGCATCATCATATCTCCCGGTTTGCAACTAGCGATCTGCTTGTTTTGAATGGCAATCTCTGTTTCATTTGCCACGTCAATATTTGTGAGCAGCTTGGTCCGCCCGCACCCGTTGACAAGGCCATTGTCGTTCTCTTGAGTTCTTATAATAGGACTATCCAGTTGGAATGGATTGGGGTTCTCGCCAGTGCGAGGAATATTGGGGTTCGCTAGCAATTTTTAGTATTAAAACAATTTTTGAATTAAATTCGTTAACAATGCTCAGGTCTCACCTCCAAATCCAACACTCGAAGTTTGTCCTCCGTCACACGAAGCGCTCAGGATGACCGCATGAGCACTGCTAAAAGAGTACAGCAGGCTCGAGACGAGAGCCCCCCGGAGCATTGAATGAGAAGCAATATGCATTGTCGGCTGAAGAAGAGGAAGAAACTAACTGAAGCACGGACTGCGGAAAAAGAAAAGAGTGAAAATTAAAATGTCCACAAGGGATGTGTACAAAGGAGCCCAGCTCCAGCGAATTTATTGACGAGAATACAAAGCCCCAAGTGCGTGGATTGGTCAAAAGAAACTTGGCAACATTTGCGCTCATGTGAGCTCTTAAATAAGTCTTGCCTTAAGCTTCTTTGGCATCTTGAGGTGAAACTCAACTGCTGGGTCAGGCTGGACCACATAAGACGAAACGTTTCATCCGCACTGGAACCTCATGCACATTGGTGTGTCACAGTCTTCGTGATAACCAGTCATCAACCGAGATACTAGAAGGAAATGCTGACCCGTAGTGTATCACTCTGCTCTAGGATCTTTAGGCTAGGTGCGTGCTCAGAATGTGTGGCCATCGAGAGCTGACTGCTTGGCGGGGTTTTGGGCGAACTTGAGGCATATGCTTGCTGATTTGAGGCTCAAATTCATGCTAACCGATGAATACGGGCGGAGAACAATTATCAACGTTCAAAAGAGTGCATCAAAGATCAACCGGAAGGAAAAGATAAGAGACGAAATGGATGCGGCATCTTCATCCCAGTTCACCTTGAGTAGAAGGCTAAATGGAGAGGATAGTTTCACTGTGCCCAGTTCTCAAATAGGACGGGAAGTCCATGACTGGTACGTTATGGCAGGAAGAGATTCTACTGGCTCGCCTAGGATACAACATTAAATTAGAGTCACCGATGTAAATCAGAAGGTAGTTTGAGTCCAGTATGTACGTAGTTGTCATTTTAGCGTAATGACTGTTGTGTTCGATACAGACAGCACAGATTACGTAAATTGTCTGGCATCGTCTTGCTCTCTTGCTCCCTTGTTTTCTCTTCAGCGCAGGTCATGCTTTCCCGGTAATCTGACCTATCCAAGACATCCTATTGCCGTTGTTGAATACATAACAGGGGTCCCAGGGGGGGAGGGGTTTATTAGACGAGCAGTACCGAGAACATGCAGGCTAGAGTGTACTGAATAATGGCAAGAACGACTATGCAACAAGTTGCAAATCATAGCAGGGGCGGCCACGCATGTCAGGGGCAAATTTCTGACAATGGAGATCATGGTGAGGTTCTATCGAGCAGAAACAACCGGCATTGCGGCGGCAGAAAATTGCTTTAAAAGCAAATTTAGACATAAACGGAAATTATTCGGCCGAAGTCCCCTTTCCGAGCGTCCCATTGTTAGTCGGCAGACAGCCGAGAGGGGGGGGGGCTGCAAGATGAGGTTGACTTGAAACGAAGATGAACGGGGCCAAACAGGCCGGCGTCTCCTTCCAAATTCGTAATGGAACAACATGCGGCTCAGCTTGAAAGGCAGATGCAAAAAAAAAATTAGAGAAAAAAAAAAAACAATAAAAAAGCACCGGCTGATATTAGCGCTCAAGTTCCTGATGGTCACAGGGACCTCCGCAGCCACTTTTCTGGAAGCTTGTGCGGCGAGATGAAACAATCTGTGATGCAGATCGAGCGGGTGCCTGGCATGGGCGCCATACAATTACTTGAGACGCCACGCTCCTCCACTTTTGGGCACCAGTCAAAAATTGAGACGAGTTACGCGTGGTTTACTACTCAGTTAGTTGCGAGGTCTTCAATGGATCGCTAATGGGTGGAGAACCAAAGTGAAACGACATTTGCTTGGTCATTGAACTGTCAGGTTTGGAATGCATCCCCGACTCTCTTGGCAACGGGAACGGGGGTGGGAGTGCTGCCATAATGACGAGTTCGACTGCGACGGGGAGCTTCCATTGGATTTGAACCTTTCCCTCTACCATGACGGCGCTCCGGGCCGGTTCTCTGCACGGTTGGAACGGAAGTAGGCAATCTTGAAGAGTGTAGCTGGCTAGAATTATATGTGTCATCCCACCCTCTAGCCTCGAGCGACCGTTATCGTTTAGAACAAGATTTAACTGACACACTATATTCACATGATGAGAATTGTGAGCAGGGCATGAATGAAATCCTCCTTGATCACAACCACAGCAACGCATCTTCTGGTAACTTAAGACATCTGCAACGGCCGGATCGAAGTCCTGCCGTGAGCCGAAGTTTCGATGGGCTTGCCATCTCACCATGTAGCAGCTCAAGGCGACGTGCTATCGGAGATGAGGCATCGTTTCAGGGCATTCACAAACTCTACGGACTGAAAGCTACGAGGGACCGAATGGATTCGAGTAATGAGGGCTGCTGCACGACAGGAACAAGTTTTGTGACAAGATGAATGGCGTCTGCTGGAGGCCAAGCACTCCAAGACCTGGTGTAACGCTCGCTGCTCTTGCTAGCTTTTGTTGTTAATGCAGTTATTCACTAGTTGACCTGGATTTGAATACCGAGCTTTAAGAGAATCCGGGCGGTATTCCATCACGAATCACGGGGGATGAGCACCTTGTTCACAGCCACCAATATCTATTCAGCAGCATCATGCTCGACGCCACACTCCAACGACTGCACATAGTAGTCTCCAACTCTTCCCATGTTTCTAGAAACCCTGTACGTCATTCGCTAAAATGAACCTACGTACGCATTATAGTTAAAGGTCGTGCATGAATCAACCACATTCTTCGGGCTTGTCCCGCCGACCACCCTATTCCCATCTCTCGAGACGGAAAAGTCCTGTGCGCCAACGCCCATAGTGAAATTGAATGTCGTTATGCCAGCAGGAGCCTGGACAGTTACCGGCTGCTGTGAGCCACTCTTGACAACCAGCTGGCCTGGCTGCGTCAACAACGTGCTCACAAAGACCAAGTCCTCGAGAAGGTCTTTGCCCTTCGCGTCGCCGACGCCATCAGCGCTGCATGCGGTGTTTTTGGGCGTAGGACGATACCAGTACACCAGCCCGTCGGACTCGACGGTGGGTTGGGAGGCGCCTGTTTTATAGGCCATTATGTAGGGTTTCATGAGTTTGCGCCAGCCGCCGTGGGGAAATCCAGCTGTCCACTGGGAAGAGCCGTCATCACTGTGGTGAGGCTGGTCGTCTCTGGAAGAAAAGAAAAGATTGTTAGCTGAGGGTTGCTGATAGCGGAGCGGCGTGTTGTGCAGCAAGTGGGAACTCTCTCACGAAATGTAGTGGCTTTCTCCAAAGTCTAAAATGAATGTCATGCATCAGCGTTCTGTTCAATCCCAATCTCAACCAGCAGGCGCATATGTCATTAGACTCACCGTTCCAAGTAACAATCTCAACGAGAGCGGGTTTCATTTCCAGCATCTGCTGCCAGCGCCTAGCCGGCTGTTCCTCCGTAATAAACACCCAGTTCTTATTGTTGAAGTGCGTAAAGAACCAAGGCGAAACAGCTACATCCTTGGTCAGCGCGGCGCGCACTCCCGAAAGTACACCAACTTTGCAAGATTCGCGAGTGACTTACGAGCCATGTACGGCTTGCCGCCCAAATTCTGAATAAACTTATCATCCCACACCGTCGTCATTGGCCCCTTGATGATGCTGTTCCCGCCATTCGTCGGCCACGCATACCACGAGAACGCGCCGTCAATACCATTGGTGATGTGCGAGAGCGAATTCGGATCCTGCACGTTGGGGATGACAGTAATCTTTTTGCCGTTGAGTCCTCCTTTCACGGCGTTCCAGTCCATGCTGTCCCCTATGAAGGTGCTGACGAGTGCGCCGTCGAGGTACCTGGCCTGGCTGGGATGGTCGACATAGCTGCCGACCATGTTGGTTATTTCGGCAGTGTCCCCCGTGGACCAGTACGCAAAGTCGAAGGAGATGAAGACGGTGAAGCCGACTTGGGAGGCTGCCTCGTAGGCGTTGGCGAGTTGTTGGGGAGTGTAGCTGTCGACTCGGGGCGGTGCGCAGTTGAGCGCGAAACCGTCGATGCCGATATCTTTGGCTTGCGTCATGTCTGCTTTCCAGTTGTCAATGTTGTAGTTTGCCACAATTCCAACCTGTACATTGTGAGTGATGGCTGCTTTCATGTCATGGCTTCATATGAGGGGCTGGAGTACCATGAAATGCGCGTATACCGGTTTGGCCTGCCCGAGCACCAAGATGGGCAGGGCGCAGAGCCCAGCAATAATGGAGGCGAGCATAACGGACGTATCGCGAACGACTATCAGGGAAAGTATGTTTTGATGCCGCTCCGACGCTGTTTGAAAGGCGACTATGCCATCCTTCTTATCGTTTTAGATACGGTACAGTATGTCACTTATATGATACTTTGTGCATCTTTGGGGGCCGCAAGACAAAACGGCGGAAGGTCAGAATCCCACCCTCCACCAAGAGACGCCGTGTGGTAGCAGTAGGATTCGAAGATCCGCATGGTTCATCCATCCGGAAAATTCAACCCCGGCGTGGTGAAAAATAGGACCAAAATGAGGCTGGAAGAGACTTGTTTATATCGTCACTGTCTGGAATAATTTGTCCAGAATACAGTCGGCACATCAGCCTAGCATCAGGAGATTTCAAGTACACGGTAGATACGGAGTACTCCGCAGGTAAACCGAGAACACGGGACGAAGCCAAGCCCAGTCATGGCGCTGTCCGGCCACTAACCACACCGGGCGGCCGCCCCCCATGGAAGGACCGTCACGGATGCTAGTGCAGATCAATAAGTGGGTCTTGTATTACCATAATGGGAAGGAAGGCCGCACAGCGAAACACGCCAATGCAGTGTTGCGTTGAAAGGTACTCCGTAGAGAGTGCTAAAGATAGGTGTGATGTACGGAGTATTTGCTGACGAAGATAGTTGTTCGGAGTATTAGTAGATAATCCCGTGTGTGGAGATTATTGGCACATTGTGTAACCTGTTATGCGACAATACTCTTGGCAGCTTTGAATCTTGCACAGGAGGGCAGGCGCAGTTCACATCGCGAGAGCTGTTTCTGGAAAGCTGACAGGACAGGGGCTATGGCACTATATTCATAAGCTACACATTCAAACCGTAACTTTATATATTTAGGGCGATGCGGAGTGCTCCGTAACTAGATCCTTCTTCGAGCTGATAACGTGTGCTGCGCCGAGATGGGTCTTGCGGCGTCGTCGGCCTCGATGAACCATTGGTGGACATTTACGAATAAGGTGTAGATGAACGTGCTGCAGTGACGACATGATAACGCCGAGAAGTACTTAAAACGTCCCAGCTGTTGTTTCGCGGGGCAGATTTGTTATCGTCCCTCCGTGATGGTCTTCCACGTACCGGGATCAACCAGGATGAGCTTCCTTGCTCTTAAAGACTAAAAGGGGGTGTCATGAGATAGACTACAAAGCCCGTCACATTTGAGAACAGACGTATTGTATAGATTGACGAGCTTCCGAGTAATTTATTTCGGTTTCCTAATTGGAGGGACTCAGCGCGCAGTAAATTGCTTCACCCCAAAATTGGCTTATAACTCGTTTGGGGGCCCATTGGGTCGAACCACCGACTGGGATTGACGGAAATACGACTGTTTCGTATCCTCCAATTGTTGATTCTGAGGACAGCGAAGTGGAAATTGCGTATTGCGGGCCGATTTGTGACGCTTTCTTCCGTAAAATTGGCTACGGGCCAAGCTCCGTTATTCATGTGTCGCTTCAACTACTTCGCTGCTTCCGTCACGGGAGTCGCTTTGGGCCAGGTCTAAGAGTCACTCTAGTACAGCTCGCATACACGCGCACACACGGTCCGCTGTTCTAAATAAGGTTGGCAAGCTGAGTGCAGCTTTACTATTTCTATTTTAAGTATACCATTAGAAGAAGCGAAAATAATCTAGTCACGTGGATAGATACGGAGGACGAATGGGGGACAAACTGTTCCCCCATTCGTCCTTCACTGCAATTTCAACCCCTCCAGAGGGCAGCCATGATACAGCAAACAAGTCCGGTGCATTTACTCCGCACGGTAACCATAACCAACATCCCCCGACGAAGCGTCTACCACGAGTAGGTCCACCTCGTGTCGATAGCCGACCTGGCAAAAGAAAAACTGCCATCTTGATCGTCCAGGGCATAGAGTCCTCCCGAGTTAGTTACCGTAAAGAGAAATCACCAAAAAGTCGGAGATGTTAATATGTGTAGATAGATGCATGGCAAATGTTACTACTCGCTGTCTCTGCGGGACACTTGCTGACAGTTGGTGATGTTGCATCTGTAGTGACTGTCCCGGCTGTTCATGAGTTCTAATTTCCAATCCTTTCGTCAATTCCCGTAAGCCTTGCGCTTTCAAATCTATCAATCCATTTCCATTCACCATCTACCACCACCACCAGCGGTAATCACGGTATCCTCTACTTTCCATTCAGAAGTAGACTGTTCCGTGGTCACTGTGGCTGTCTGGCGCCAATCAGAAGTAGATTGTTCAGCGGTTGTCGTGACGGTCTCAACGGTCTCCTCTCGTGGCTGACTACGAGCCAAGATGTTGTGACGTTCAGGGAGATGAAAACGTTCTGGGACAGGAGCCGTTTTGCTCTTCTTGGACTTTGCGTGTTGCTTCGGTAAGGCTTTCTGATTCTTCGGGCAAACTCCAGAGTCAATGCAGTCAATCGAAGATTCTATAAATTAGATAGGGTTCCACACGCCGGACCAGCTAGCAAGAGTCCATCATCCCTGTCCCTATTGGCTTTGGCTATCTCATGGGGCCGAAGCTTCGTGGAGGTCCATCACAATTGCATACAGCGCGGCGGAGGTAGGTATCGTTGCGCGACGACCATTTATGTAACTGCTGGTTCGATATTGCGGTCGTAGAACAGTATTCGAACGGAGTTGATTCCCGTTCCGACGCTATGATTTCGCCCAGATTTTGGTCAAGCAGTTGACGCCATAATCTGGATTCGAGGTAATAGAAAATATTGTCACTACAGGTTGAGGAACAATTATCCGTGACGAAGCGAGGGTTTAAAGCTGGCGTCTGCCGCAGCAGGTGCATCCACCATGTCGGGAAACATCTCTCAGTAAGTGATAAGTGATCAGTGGGTTGATTGGTATGGTATTCCGGGATAGGGTGCTATTTGGCAAAAAGTAGCATGATGAAAGCACTACTCTGGTCCGAGTTCATCTTACTCTTGAGATGAGGAGGATATGAAAAGCAAGCGGAATCGGAAGCTGCAAACAGGTCCATGGCCTAAGGAACCAGTACAAAGTGCGAACACAACGTATTATTACTTGTACATCTTTTGGATCCAGGGCGATAACTATATTGCATTAAAGGTCTGGGAATTATGACAGTCGAAGGGACGGAACTATGTATCCGGCACAGCACCAAGCCCTATCATGTGCAAACGCTGTCCGTGAATCTAGGGTAACAACAAGGCTTCAAACTGTGATAGAGAGAATTGTATCCATAGACGGAGGCAAGGATGCAGACTCAACCTGCAGCAATAATAACAGCAAGCTCGAAGTGAGAGCGTATGGACGTAGATCAGATTCTTAATTGCCGCAACTCGCCCGCGGCTACAAGCAGCCAGGAAATACATCTCCGCGATTACCCAGATTTGATCGACACTCACTTTTGGGGGTGTGGTAGTATTCTTAAAGATGGATTGGTACCGCTCGGGTACATCAGCGCCAGATTGAGTTGGGAGAAACGAAAATATGAAGCCAAAGCTAGCAATGGGACTTCATACCTTCGGTGTTCCTATGAAACTTGACCCATGGTTCGTCTGTTGTGTAGTGGTCGACCGAGGAAGAACGCATTTGAGTCTTATCTCAACAGATTTTGCCAGACGTCTTGGCGAAAAAGGCCATCCTAAATGAGCTGAAATGGCCGGAAACCCCGGAATTGGCTTTTTGCTGATAAGTCCAGTGTCTCTACTCGTACTCCCTCTTTTAACCTCAAGTACCACTTATTAAAACCGCACCTCTGAGGTGGCGAATTACGTGGAGCCAAACTGAACGACAATTAAACGCAGTGACACAAGCCTCAGCTGCGGTTGGGAAATGTCACAATATAGATCTAGAGATCTAGAAACCTCGTTAGAACGAGGAGCTAATAACCAGTTCGGACGCGCTATTACTTCACGAGATTTTGGGAGAAAAATGAAGCTGACAAAGACTTAGAACTGAGTTCAGAAAATGACGAGGGTGAGGATGAGGATGAGGATGATATCAAGTGAGCAGCCTTGATGGTGGCAATCTCTTGCGGAGTGAAGGACAAATAGCATCAACCGTCACCAGTTGTCCACGTCGTGACATTGATGCCCAGTTAGACCCTCCAACAGCAGTAAGCCGATACTTGGGACCATCTGGGTAGAAAATCAAGAGCAAAGCAGGATTTCTCGTAGTAAAACGGCCCCCTCGTCCAATCGGCGAGAGGTGGTCACAGTACATTGATCCAGTGTCTCACTTCTGCCTTCAACGATAGGCGAATGGTCCATCGTCGTCAACCGTGGCTGTCAAGAAATGCCGATTTGTATGCACATGCAGGCCGGCCAAAACTGGTTGGCTGGATCCTCGTGAAATGCGACGCCAAGACAGCAATAACATCCAGGACGAGTAGGTTGCGGGGATCCGGGCCCGAGGTTGCATTCGTACTCATTGGTTGACAAGCCTGCCTTACATATGCCTATGCCTTGTAATCTTCTGGCGGGAGGTTGTCTCGAGTCTGGGCTGAACTTGGCCTGCAGCCATCGTTGAGTTGCGCCAAGACGAGAGGTTCAGAGATGGTTACACCACCATCGTCGTAGTTGAATCAAACAATCCATACCCATTACACAGTGCGCTCTGAGTATTGCCACCGCCTTATGGCAATAACTGGAGCAAGCTACTTGCAGCGGCATACTTGTTAGTTTGAGAATCTTCGCGTACACTGCTCCCATCAATCGCGGACGCATATTTTCCAACCCACCTATACATCGTACGAAGGGGCGCCACCATGGCCATTTCTTCGATGGCTGACATCTGAGGTTCTGCTGGATACACTAGTCAGCTCATCACAGCATTGCCAAGATGCCAAGATGGATGCGAAATGATTTCTGCCCCCCCCTGGGTCTTGATGAAGATGTTAGTCAAAGTTCGTCTAAGCCTCCAGTGGCAGCAGAAATGTGGCGCTTTTGGATTAACTCAGATAAAAGCTTTGCC
Organism: Conoideocrella luteorostrata; assembly: GCA_032433595.1. Lineage (NCBI taxonomy): Eukaryota > Fungi > Ascomycota > Sordariomycetes > Hypocreales > Clavicipitaceae > Conoideocrella > Conoideocrella luteorostrata. Next base: position 112,651 of record JASWJB010000110.1, read on the forward strand.
AAGAAGCCCATGGTGGAAACGATTAGCCGTGCGTTTTGGAAGGTACCGACTATTGAACTGTTCATTTTGACAACGCTCCGGAGGACAGAGTACTAGTGCGCGCTCGCTCTCCGCGCGGTGCATATGTGGCACTTCTGAACAGGCCAGCCGCGTTCGACCGGGCATGCAGACTTTGTACAATACTATACAGTACTATACAATACTCCACTTCCATGTCGTCTACCGTTCCTCCATTCAAGACAGAGGCGCAGAAGTTGTTCGAAGAAGGGAAGTCCTCCCGAGGGCTGCTGCAAGGCGTTCTGAAATAAGTCGGGGGTGCCAGCATCAACCATCCTCAGGAATGCAAGCCTCCAGGCCGCCTACTTGTCGCTACAGGGCAGGCCTGGGTTGTAATTCCGACGATGGGAATAACATGATGCACGAAGGATGGAGGGGGAGAGTCGGGTGGACCATCGCAGCATTGATCAGAGAGTAATGGTCAGCGAGGCGGGGGCACCCTCGAGCCATGCAGGCAGGGTTCACGATCTTTCTCTACTTCGTACTGCCCAGTCAGCAGCGAAACGGGGAAATAAGAAAAATGCCCAGCCTGCTAGACCCCATCCTTGTGGCAGCCTCTTCCACGTCTCCGCGAACACATGGACAGATTTGTGCAACGCAATATTGTACTATGCAGAGGGGTCTGGTCTGGTGTGGGTGATGACAGAGTGCTCTCTTGAAGGGAACAAGCTTACTAGCAGCTATTACTACACAAAACTCTGCACGGCTTTTTACCGCGGCACCGGGTTTCTTTCAGTACGTAGAGCAAAATAGCCTAGCCCGCAGCGCCTGGTTGCATTGTCTCAGATCAATGACAAATGGGGGCATGCTCTAGAGAGCAAATCGAACGTTTTTGACTTAGATGATAACAACTGGCGGGATAGCATCGACATCGGCTATAGAAAGATATGTGCCAAATGGGACTTTGGGGAGTCGAATCAGGAATGCGGGTCAGACGAGCAATGTCCCTCATCACGATTCATGCTTCGGCCGTGGAGTCAACCATCTCTGGCATTATTGGGCAGGCGCTGCACTCCGAAAATACATTTCTCCAGCGCGTCAACTGGTATTTGCACACCGTAATCCATCCTTCCAAGATGACCCGCCACGATAATGCCCAGGTACGGCCTTTCAGCCACCGACGTACAACAAGAGGCAGACACACACTTGTACTCCGGACCCCCCTCCCCCACCCCCTCCTCCTCCCAAACCCTGCCTTCCCCTGTATTGGGAATCGCAATGTGCGTTGAAACGTGCCAATCAGCAGCATCCCAATCTTTCTAGAACAAGAAGCTTAGCCCAGCGACGCGACCCGACAAATGCCGTCACCGGTTTAATCCAACCACATCTACAAGTGACCCGATCCCACCATCCAACGCCTTTATTACTGTAATATCCGACTGTCCACAAATGTTTTCTGGGGCATTCCTAGCTCACTTGACTTGTGTTGCCCACTATTCCAGCATCTGAAGCGCCGCAGCCAGCTATCGAGGCAGACCCCTAACTCCAGCCACTAACTCTAGCTAGGCATGGACTCGAGCGGGTTACGAAGAGAAGGCATCCCGACATTGCCGCAAGGCAAGGGTCTGTCAGTTTTCGTGGTACCCACCCACTGGCAGTTCTCCACCGTTGCCTTCGCTAGGAACTTACGTATCTGTTGTAGTGTGTACGGAGTAAGGAGTACTAGTAATGGCTTTGTGTGAACACGGAGCTCACGGCTTGATGCTCGACAGGATGCTGCCGTGAAAGCCGTCTCTTCAACGTTCTGACGATCCCAGGTCCAATGTCGGCTTGGCAGGGGGGGGGGGATCTCATGTTTTTGTGAGAGTTTCTTCAAGTATTCGTACCTGGCCTGGGTACAGTCTGCCATGTTGCTGTTTGAAATGCTGTTGTAATGGGCATTGCGGCTCTCTTTGGAAGAGCAAAGCCGCGCATGCGCATGATTCCCTGCACGCCGTTTGAAGCCCGGCACCCCCCATGCCACTATCCTCTGCCATTAATAACGCGATCGTGGGGCTGGAGATTGACGCTTACTCGAAAAGGTCATGTCGTCCTTATGCCTCTCATGTGTCCCTGTACAATACTCCGGACGGGACAGTGTCAGAAAATAACTCACCTTATTGCTTGTCGTGACAGGTCCGTTTTGGCCTGGGAGGGAAATATTGCTCGGCGTCGTGGATCCGAGTGTGGGCAGCAATCCCTTGTTTCTCCTCTCCGTGGGATCTTGTGTCTGGTCTCACTTTTATTTCTTCACACCCCTATGAAAGCCCCATGATAGTAGTAGGTACACCGTAGCAGCCGAATTGTATAAGAAGAGCTCTGGTCGCCCCCTTCTGACGTGGGACGATTTCATTCGGATTTATTCTACTGTTCTTATCCTGTAACTCAACTCTCAGTCCCAAGTTTCCACACACTCAAGGCAGCAATACTTTTCATTTCTATCCACAATGCCTTCTGATTCTGCTCCTGCCGTCCCTACTACCTTCGGGGACAACAGAGGCATCAAGTTCCAGATTAAGACTGGTTCTTCCCGTTGGGCTTGCACCCTGGAAGACCGCTCGTCATAGTAAGTCATAATTGATTGTCAACAGCGACTTCACACGAAAGACAAATAAGCTTACATGTCTACTTCAGTGAGCGCAAGAAGACTGCTCGCGTCAACTCGACCGCGTCAGTCGAGTCAAGCTCTTCCTCAACCGCCTCGCACTAGACCACTGACCTTTCCGTGGGTAGTGGTTGATGTTAGTGGTGGTGCGGAAGAAAACTTTACGGCTTATAGCAAAGAATATGGCGTTAGGACTGCATGTGGCGTCTTGATCAGCAATGTGCCATCGGGATCAGCGGCACAACGCCCCCAACCCGGGTCCAGCATTGGGCGTTTGGGGTCTAGATTGCGACGGGCACCACCCAGCTGTTACAATTCGGACTTTACTGTACTCCGTAACTAATGAGTGAATGATGCGTGCGATAAATATTACTTGGGGCGTACATCTTCCGCGGCCCTCTTTTCTTTTTTCTCACATGTTTCAAGGCCGAGGAGTGGTTATGTATTTAGCGATTGAATTCAGGCACGTCGATCAGAGACTGACAAGGTCGAGGAATCACAAGATTCAATCAAGATTGAACCTTATTTTCTGAAACAGATTACCTTAATGTTCGATTGCCTCATTGCCTCAATGCCTCCATCTTCAAGCCGTCGCACCTGAAGTAGCTTGCAACCAGGGCCGCACTGTGCCGCAACGACTATCGGCAGGCACAGAGCAAAAACAGAAGTTGGACACGTGTGGTGTGACGAACGGTGCTTTTATTGCCGTTCGGTATGCGACATTGCTCGCGAAGTCATTCCTTTAAGACACTGTCGTTGAAGCGGAGTTATGCACTCCTGGCGTTGCATTGGTTCTCCGCAAAACCCTTGCCACCCAAGATTATTTCCCCCCTCCAGGGCAGGCAAGAACTTTAGCCTTCCGGCTTTCGCTGTGAGTTGGGCCCGCGATCAACCATGACTAAGCAGAATGACGTTCTCTCTGAAAATGTACTACAATGAGAATCGGCGGCGTGGCCGTGTTTCAGCAGACGAGACAATATACGTCAACGGGCCTTCGCTGCTTACACCTCCAACGAAAAATTCGTGAGGCTGCCACGCTCAATCACGTCAAAGTGTATTTTTTGTGTGTGCCATGCTAATAATGGAACCGTACAGCGTGCAATGAATATTGCGTAATATGTGCTGTCCCGCCTTGTAAATTCCTTAAAGCGATGCCCGCTCCCCCACACTTGCACCAGCTGGGCCACTGGCCCTGCAATGGTGAGAAGAATTGTAAACTACGTTGGGAATTATCTGTACTTTGCAAAGCTTCTTTTTGGTAATGCATATGTCAAGGCTAAAGTATGAACATAACCTGAATAAAGGTGGATTAGCTGTCTGGAAATGTTGCAAGACGGTCATGTGACCCTTCCGATGTATGACGCGGCCGCCGCCGAATCATGTCATCAGGCTGCCTAGGCACAATGGTGGCGATGTTGTGACCACGCAAGCTGTTCACAGCCATCACATGGGCCACGTTTCAACGAAACGATAAATCGACTCTTTGTTCCTTTAGCAAACTAATAAAGTGATCTGTCTTTTGCTCATTGATAACGTCTATAGACACAATTCCTTTGACCCTTGGGGCTCTTCATCTCTTGAGGAGCAAGACGCCCCTCACGGCCACCTCCCCCGCCTTGCAACAAGTCCTCAGTCTCAGAACAGAGATGCCTAACCAGGTAGTGTTGGCTTCCGGTGCTGTGGTTGCTATCTCCGTGGCGGTCACAGCAGCCATGGCCATGTACGAGAACCCTGAATTACGGCGACTCGCTGATGACATCCGAAGACGCATCGCCCTTGCGTTGCACAGTCTAGGCGATGGCATCAATCCACCTCAGCATCCTCCCCGGTTCAACAGGCCCGAGGATGCGGAAGGCTTCATGGAGTCCAGTCGTGGTGCGGGCGCTGAACCGGGCGTCGATGCAGATGAAGAGAGCCGAGCAAGACAACGTCAGGAATTACTTTATTGGAATTCCCTTCTGCTAGAGAAACAGGCCAAGACTCAATCTGCTTTGCCGGAAGCTCAGCCGTCCAGGCCTCGGGCTGGAACTCGTGGCTCTTCGTTTGATGATTTCTTACGCCAAGATGAGACTGCCGAACAGGGCACTTTTATTTACAACACAGGCACGGACGTACGAGATGCGAGTGCTGGACTTCGCCACCGCGGGTTAGCCTCCGCACCGGCAGCAGCATCGTCGTCCCTGTACGCCAACCCCTTTGCGGACGAGTACCACATCGACAACGATGAAGTAGCAGATCTCTCATCTACACAAGTGACGAAAAAAGAAGAAAATATGTCTGATATATATAGCGCAACGACCCGAGAAGCCGACGATATCCAGTCCCGCACGCTGGACGGCTCGCCCGCCCTCATTGAACTGTCTTCTCCGCCACCCTTCTCGCCACCTACTCTTGAACGCGAACTAGCCGATGATGAATACATGACCGCCAGTCAAGATGATAGACATGAGGCCTATACCTCTATCCAGGCCTGGGCTCAGGACTCGAGCCGAAATTTTTACTCGCCCTTGCCAGTAACGCCCGTAGCACCAGCATCTGAACCGGAGGTGCTGAGCGATGGACAGCTGACACCTACGGATTCTGTTTCTATTATTGGATCCAGCGAAGTTGATGTTGGCAGGAATGACACGCAAGAGGTCCAGAGGCCATATGATGTCATGAGCGAGAGTGAGGGGATGCTCACTCCAGCTAGTTGGTCGGAAGTAGGCAGTGTTGTCAGTGAGAATGAGGCCCACGCCCACACGTCAGGTCATGCGAGCAGTCCTCTGCACGGGTAAGATTTTGTAAAATATCGTGAATGCGGCATGATATACACACCATACCACACTGAACATGAAACTGGATAAAGCTGCGGTCTGGCGTTCGGGTCTATCTCGAGTGGAAATGCTTTCATACTTGCGGAGCGCTTGAGCATATGTGCGCGCACGATCAATCGTTTGGTAACTTTCATTTTGCGTTTTGACATAAATTCAGAGAAAGGCTATATGAGAAAATTTACAGGTTTATCTATCATAATATAGTTGAGTACAGCGTCCGTACTTGGAAATGGATTGTAAGCATGATTCATAGCACCGTTCCGACCGCCAGAAATGCCGGCATCACATCGTCTTTGACTTGTCCTACTTCTGGTCCTTGATATGCTCGGCATAATCCTTGAATAAATTATCAACCGTAGCTCCCGTCAAGTCCGGCCAAAACTTGGCCTCATGATACTTCCCAACCCTCAACTTCTCATTTAATCTCCGCACAAACCCGTCACCAAACCTTCCCTCCAAGTACTCCAAAAAATACGCCGTATGCTGATACCCGGCATCCCACTTCTCCTGAACCTCCTTCTTCCAATGCGGAGGCGCCAGGTCACAGTTCAGCCGCACCCAATCTGCGACGCCTTCAATTAGACCCCCGGGGCATGTGCCCTCGGCATTCCACTGCAGACAATGAACAAGCTCGTGAGTAATGACGCCGGCGATTTCAGAGCCCGTACGCGTTTTACTGGTATTAGAGATGTGGTCCAGTGCGAAATGAATCTCTTTATGGTCGTTGTCAAGCTCGCTGCCAGTGGTGTACGCTACGCCGGGCATGTCCCGGAGGATGAGGGTGACGGAGCGGGTGGGCGGTGCGGTGGTGGTGGAATCGGAGGGAGAGCGGTAAAGAAGGCGGAGGACGCTGGAGGTTCCTCTGGTAATGACTTTGGTGGCATTGACAGAGGAGAAAAAGAGTTTAGAGCCAGGGTGGACGACGTCTCTGAATTCAAGGCGAAGTTTGGGGAGGGTGAACTGGGATTCGTCATCCGAGCCATCGGACGGAACGACTCTCACGGCGGGGGACATGGCTAGGGGGATGGCTGAGGGGACTGGAGTTGTCTGAGGTTGATGAGGCATTCGTTTTTTGGAAAGTCGGGTTGGTGTTGCGAGAGAGAGTCTGTGAGAGTGGGTGATGTTGTGTGCCGGAACTCTGGCGGTGGATGTACTCCGTGAGAAACGGTGAGTATACTCCGTAGAGGACGGCGGTTTGCTATCAATACAAATACAGATTTTGAAATGGCAATACCGACGGCTGCTAATAGATCATCTGATGGTTTATCTAGCTGTGAGATGCAATTTATATAATGGTAGCAAGTAAGGCTGTTTCCTGCCGCCTGACGACGGCATCGACAACCCCACGCGGTTGGGACCAGAGCTGTGGATCGCTGAGCAGAGACAGAGTCTGAGTGGCTACAGGTTTACTAGCTTGGGCGTGGCACCAGGCATTGGCTATCTTGTGTTTTAGGTATGTACTCTGTACTCTGTAGCATCGTGATCTTTCTTGGGGACTGCAATAACTGAGGGCTGCCAATGCGGACAGTACTCTTACTGCAAGGTGCTGTACGGAGTACGGAGTACTGCATTGCACATAGGTACACACCAGAACATACGCTCCGCAGTAACCTGCCAGCTAGCAACTGCGTAGGATTGACGCGAACAATTTGTTCAAGGAGACGCGCCGGCCTCGGTGTGCCCCACATCCAGCAGTCCAGTTCAACCAGTCCAGCGGAGCCAGTCCAGCCGGCGGCGCACCATAACCCCTCTCCGACTACCAGATTGGGGGTTCCATCCACCAATATCCGCATCCACACCCGTCCGCTTGCCCCTCGCCGCCAGGGCAACTGGATCCCCAAACTGCGCAACAGAAAACAAGGCAAAGCCATAATAATAAACATTGCATGCAGCAAAGTATCTAGCCCCCCCATTTTGCGCCTCGACATCCATCTAACACGCAAGAATGCCGACATTTCTTGACGTATTGTAGATATCAGTCGTCTCCTCCCTCCATTTTTGTCAATTCTCTTATCCATACTTGCTTTCGCACTAGTTACTCCGTACACGATTAAGTTTGCGCTGGCTGCGACTACCCAATGCGATCATCACCATCGCCCTCACCACGAAACCAACGCCCGCGAGTCCCGCAACTCTGACGTTGGACAAATACCGCGCACAACGAAAGTAAGTTGACGGATCATCCGCAGAGCACGACTAGTATCCCCGTCTTTGTCGTTTTATGTCCTTTCTTCCTGTTTCCTTTCCTTTCCCTTTTTTTTTTTTTTTTTTTT